>JAQIXG010005821.1:0-11033 GCA_034700105.1 Oconnorella tubifera
TCTCTCTCTCTCTCTCTCTCTCTCTCTCTCTCTCTCTCTCTCTCTCTCTCTCTCTCTCTCTCTGTAATTGTTTCTAATTATTTCACAATAGTTTCTGTATCTGACAAAACTATAAATAAATTTTCAATTTATTATGATAAATTTATGGCATTTTTGTAAATGCAGTAAAAACAGTTTTAAAACAAAGCGCAAAAAACATGCAAAAATTTTGGCAAGATTACGCCACTTATCCAGGCGTTCCCCCACTTATTTTTTTAGGACTACACCCCTGAATATATTACGTCTTCGATGTTATAAAGATGACATATTTCAATATTAAATATGTAACCTTTGTAGTCATGATATTCAAATCGTTACGATTGGCTTAAGCGTGGTCAATTTTTACGATTATGTACCTCGACCGTATGTGTCTATAACAGTGTATCATTTCTATTTGAAATATCTAACTTTCTTGCAACACATAGACTTTAGTTAATAGTGATTATTGATATAAGACCGTTTCCTATTCACGATATTACGTAAGAAACACTAGTTTTTATCTCCAGTTTCTACGTTTTCACTTTTCGTTTCCTGCGTCACTTCCTTCGACTTCTTCTTTTTTCCTGTCATAGATTTTGGTCGTGTCATTCAGTGACCTTGCTGGTCGCTCGCAAGGCGAGAGTCAAACGGTTAAAATCAATAAACTTGCAGCCAAAGTACCGCCGACGCGTTCAGCTGACAGATTTTTGTTTCAATTTCGAACTGTTTTTCGTCTCTTCAGAAATTAAGCCGCGTTGTGAATCGTGTGTTCGCATCACGTTTGAATATTACGCAAAACTTGCGATTTCGATTATTATAATAAGAATCCTATATTGAGTAACTATATTTAGTAACTATAACCTATCGGTATATTATTGAGTAACCATAATTGAATATTAAGTTGTGGTATTTTATTTCGGTGATACTGCAATTAAATGATACAACTGTACCTGCCCTAGATGTGGGTAGAGCTTTTCATTTGTGATATGAACCTATACAATGAAGTGAATCAAATATTTAGATAACTTACTGAACAATACGTTATCTAAACTCAACATGCTAAATCGCATTAGCAGTTTACATCAAAAGCAACTTCTAGTAATGTTCCTTAGCAAAGATTTATTGCTGTTTAAAACTGACTTTATTTGTAGACAAAAATAGTAAGTATATTCTAGAATGACATATTTCTGTAAGAAATATAGAGTTTGGTAGCAGAGGGTTTCGATGTATTCTACGAATTTATTGACTTTAATCGAATTAATATTATCAGACGTTATGACATGTTTCAGTAATAAGCAGTTTCTAATTATCAAAAGGTATAAGGGGCTACTAATTAACAACCCCCCTTAGAGGTCAGAATTTTTGTCATGGATTTGGCATAAAGGATTTACATGAAATTAAAAAGTAAAGTTATACAGCATTCAAGTTTGTAGTTAGAAAAAATGTATTTATAATTTTATAAAGGTTATCACATAAAAATATATGGTGAAATATGCTTAGCCCTCAGTAGAATTTTTCTTGTGCTGATGGTAAGAATCAATTAGGCCGATGTGTACGATTATAAAAACAGATAAAATAATTTTCTGTTTCTGAAAAAAACTGATTATTTCAGAGGGTACATTAAACATATTTAACTAAATTGAGGTTACTATTTATGTTCTTGGTTTGAGTTTTTGGTTACTAGTCGAACGTCTTGTTATTTATTGACTGGATTCTACAGCAGTAGCTCTGGGTCTGTGCCGTGAATTTGCTCTGCTGTGAAAACCAGTGCATTTGACGTGAATTCATATTTACTGTCACATCGCTTTTCTGTGTAAATAACAATTCCAGTTATCCATGTTGTTCGATAATTCAATTTGTCATTTATTCTGAAAGTCAGTCGGTTAATCAGTTAAACAGCTTTTCAGTTATTTGATAACCTCTTTTACTCAATTGAAGTTTAGTATTTTATTCATAGTTTCTTACGCATCTTGCTTTTTCTTATATATTTTGCCTTTTTTCTTATGTATTATGCTTTTTTTATCTATTAGGTACATGTATGGTTTAGAAGCTTGATAAATATCTCTTTTGAAGTGTAAACAAAATATCTTTAAAGAAAGAGTTATCTATTTAGGCGTTAATAGATCGTACAGTCATACTTTAACCAAATTACTCGTAACTAATGACCTTGTTATAATTCATAATAATATCTATAGGATCATTAAATCAGATAGTACTTCTCTTACGAGAACTAACTTCTATATTAAAAACATTCTATTAAAGAGTACATTAAAATCAAGGTTGCTTTTAATTGAATAGATATAACGTTTGTGTAATTAACTAACATGCAAAAATATGATATCTATATACATCCATGATACATCTACACATTCATACATAACACTCCTATAATATTCAAATCATTTATATAAAAATTTCTATCTACAAAGTTCAATGTAATGGCAAAATGTAGCTTAGTGGATTCACTAAATCGCACAAATCAAATTTGTGGAACCCTTTTAAGAAATATCGCAGAACCTGTGATTGAATAAACTACCGAATGACGTGAACTGATCGATAACGTGTGAACTCATCGATTGAGTGAAAGTTGTTCAATATAATTGACATCAGAAGAGAATTTATCGCGATCTGTTTTCATCAGTCTTTTTTCTATCACGCTTATTTCTGCATAAACTGCGCTTTTAAACGAAGTGTATATCTTACAACAATATAGCAAAACCTTATTTTTTATTTTTTTATAATATTTTATTTATTTTATGTATTGTAAATGAATTACAGATGAATTTGTTTTCTGTTTTTGTGAATTTTGAAGATTTTTGTATTTATTTCATGCAAATCACTATTAGTTTTGCATATAATTTCTTTATTTACGATTTTCTTTCTTTTTGCTACCGATTAATAATTTATAACTTCATATATTTGAATATATTATCAAATAATATTTTGCTATTATCTTTGCGTAAGAAAACAATTAAGTACCCCCCCATCCCTCAGTTTTTCTACTCCTCTGTAATTTCTAATTATCATTTGATGCGCTCCAATTTTAAACACACCCGCTGGTCATCATTTTAACAAAAGAAACCAATTCCGGAGTCAATCAACATTATTTCCGCTTCCGGTTTAGATTTCAGACGAGTTTTACGTCAGAAATCGACTGAAATAACCGAATGAGATATTTTATGTATAACGCATCAGTGATCTGAAATATAAGCTTGTTATTAGCTTCAGTCAAAATAACGATTATTCTACATTAATCCAATTTATGTAGTGTTTGAAAAAAGGTGTCGTTGTTTAAAGCTTGTTACATATATGTTTTTATTCGCAAAAAAATGAAAATATAAATGAAGATAAGAATCTAATATTTGTAAGTATAACTGAATTGACTTTGGTTATCTCTGAGAGTTAACCGTAAATATAAAATAACTTGCTTTAGCAATGCATTTTTGGCAATAAATAATTTGTTTCAAGTTTTTTAATTTCTATGCATTTGAAATCGATATTGTTATTTAAATTTGCTATTTTAATTGGTATTTATTTAAATAAGTTAACTTACTGATATTTCTTTATAGTATGAGATGAGTTATAAATGACTATAAAAAGCACTTTAGATTTTTAGTTTATCAGTTATTTTTCAACTTTCAACGGTTTTTAAATATCTGTCAAGAATTCAAAACTCTTCGCCTATTTGATTTTATAATATAACAAACAACACTAATAAGTATAACAGTAAAAATAGAAATAAAACGATTTATTTCTTGCTGTAATCGTTATGTTTACATTATAAATTCAGGCCACGACGTTGTATTGCCTGGTGACTGAATATGCAGCGGGTGGTGAACTGCTCGCTTATATCAAAAGCAGAAAAGATTGTAAGTTGGGTGAGAATGCTTCTAGACCTTTCATTAGACAACTGGTCTCCGCACTCCATTATCTGCATGAACGCAACATTGTCCACAGGTATTAATTTCAATATTTGTCTATTTTTTTTATTTAATTTTATTTATTTTTTAAATGTTAATTTATTTATTATTATCAAAATATAGCAACGCAATTCGATGTAATAATAGCAAAATGTAATTATAATAATGTAAATTGATGTAAATTATAATAATGCCAAAGTTAATACACAAAGTTAATAGTTTGAACAAGTATGTTAAATTACATTTCTATTTATTATATTTTTGTTACAAATTTTATTGTTTTAATATTTGATTAACGATTTGTTGTTGATGGTTTTTGATCATCATTATCGATCGTTTCGCAGCTTTTGATCTGGAATGATAGGGATCGATCTTGCTCGAATTTTATCGAGATTGCAATCGATTGATTTAGATCAACTCTATTATTTTGATGTTTTGGAGTATTTTTATATATTATTTTACATAATTTTCAGTTTTCTCAATCATTTTTAATCATTACGGTCCTTTCTGAAATCGATCCATTTCAAAGTATATCATCTGTGTCGATTATCGTCTGAAATAGTGTGAATTTTCATGATTGAACTCATAATTCATTTTCTATTTCTCCAGTCGTAATAAATCGCAATGAATGAGATTGCATATTGGCTGTAATTTAAGACAAGCTTACAGCGAAACTATAACCTTCAAGTCTGTCAAAGTCATAAAAATATTATCAAGCGATTCTTTCCAATTATCGATTTATCGCAGATAGAATAATGTTGCAATTTTTAATCGAGCGTCAGATTGCTATAAGCAATAAGCTAAAATATTAATTAAGCCTAACGTACATTAGATGTATAATATTGTGATATATTTTATATTAAATTTCTGCGTAATTATTATAACTAATTATACATTATTGATTTCATTGTTTTTCTCAGTTTATATATTTCTTAATTTTTCCAATTTTTCTAATTTTCTTGTTTTTTCTACATTTCATTTGTTCTACATTTCATTTGAAACGAACCTGAAAACTAGATTCATTTAAAATTTATTTCTGTTAGTTATTCCCCTTTTATTTATAGTTGAAATACACCTCTAGACATTATAAATTTGATTTTAGGAGAATTTATTCATTAATTTTTAATTCTGACATGGAAATATTAAATTGTGAAAGTGGGGTCATAAGAAAAAAAAAATTTTTGCAATTTGCCTTTTTTACTTTATTTGAAAGTGAAAAAGTTAAGCACTCTCCTTTGATATTGTATTTAAAAATCATCTTGGATTATGTTCAATCTTTTGATCCGAAAATTCTTTTGATAATTAACTTCTGATCATTTTCCATTAATTTCACAGCGTCTCCAAAACATATAGTATCACAGACAATTTATCAAGCTCCACTTTCTCTTCTAAAATAACAATCTCTGATTAATTTCTTTGATTTCTCGCGTCATTGTTATAATCCACACTATTTATTCTCTGTTTTACTTTCTTTTTCGTTCACCATTTATCTTCCACGCAATCTCATCCGAGATAATTCCCTCTCAGCTGACGGCTTCAGTCTGTCCCGCCATTGATTATAGGATTGCGTTGATTCCGTCCATCTTAGTTTGTTTACTTCCGTTTCGGTGGTCATCTTGTTATGGCGGTTGCGCTCGTTTTAAGATGACAACAAGGATAACGTGATCGTGACACGTCAAAACGGCCCCGACAAATTGGCCCCAAAAAATGGACCCAGACTGTTAATTCTTAGGGTTAGGGTTGGAGTTAGGATACGGGTTAGGTTGTGGTTTGAAGCAAGGGTTAGTGCTAGGGTTTGGGTTCAGTTTAGAGTCAGTTAAGGTTATTGTATAAATTGACAGGGCCGTTTTGTCGGGTTAATGTGTTCGGGGCCGTTTTGTCGGGTTAATGTGTTCGAGGCCGTTTTGTCGGGGTAACACAGCGTGATACATCAAGTGTAGACAAGTTCTGGGCGAGTGGAAGTCGAATCTAGACGTCGCTGTTCTGATAGACATTCATTTATTAATATACATTGAATAAAGATAAATGTTATTAATATTAATTGAATATTCATTTAGCTTAGTAGTATTAATTTCTTTCACTCATAATTAGTACTGTGAGTACTTATAGAGATTGTTTTCGCAATTTATTTGTTCTATTAATTTCATGTATGTTTATATATGTATTCGAGACGAATAACAAATAATATATGCTTACGTAACAAGTCGTAAACGGAGTTGTACACAATGTACAGCAAAGCGACGTTTCTAAATCTGAATGATTAAACCTTTCGTTTATTTTCGTTTCGTTTTGTTAGTTTTCGTCGTTTCGTTAAACTAGTACCTTTCGTTTAATGTGACTAAACATAGCTACTGCTCGTGTGACAATCTTGTGTAGCTTACGGTATTCTCACGTAAGATTTGTTTTCGTAAAGTTTGATACTCTTACTTTATATATATCATACACTTATTTAACGTGTATTCTTACGTAACGTATCACATCCTTACGTTATACTGATGCAACGTATAATACTTTTAAGTAACGTATTTCATTCTCTTACGTTACGCAAGGAATAATTACGTAACGTATGATAACGTATGATATGTTTACGGAAAATTCGTATACGGCGTAGTTCTAAAGCGACGTTTCATAATCCGACCTAAAGTCTTCTCGTTTTGTTTGATGCGATTTTTTGAACGCTTATCAGTCGCTCGTCAGCCGCAGTCTCCAGCTATTGATCCCGTCACCTTGCGCACACCCCTCCTCTCCCCTTCCCTCGTCCCCCCCCCCCCAACTTCGCTCCCTCTCAAACTCATACATTTATTCAGGGACGTCATTGTGGGGAGGAGGGAGAGGGGAAGGAGGGGAGGAGGGAAGGGGGAGCAAAATTTTGATAGTATTTATTTTTACATGTATCGGAGTAGATTTTAAGCATTTGCCCCTCATAATGATTTTAGAAAGTAATTATTTTTGATAGCGAATTTGAATTATTTTTGATAGAGCATTTTACCTTTACAAGGAAAGACAATTCAATTTTATCTGACCTGAATTAGTAATGTAGGTGTAGTGGATGGAAAAAAGGCAAAAGAAGGCTTTTTTGTAATTTTTTTGTTTCCTGACCCCTCCTGGAAAAGTTTAAATGACGTCTTTGCGGTGATTCCTGGCATAATCCCGCGGACAGATAAGCCGGTGATAGTATTCCGTGAACGCATTGTAGACTGATACATTTTGTTACAGGAAAAAATATTTTTAATTCTACATAGCCTTCCCGAATCAGTGCTACTCGATAAATTTTAAGTTTATGCAATCAAAAAGAGTACATTTTGTTGCTGAAAAAATACTTTAATTCTACACAGCCCTGCCGAATCAGTGCTACTCGATAAAGTTTTAATTTTAATTGCAATCAAAAAGACTATTCAAAGCAAATTGGTGTTCATTTATAATGATCATGAATTTTGTTTCTATCATATCATAATTGTATTATTTTTGTAAATACAAAAACAATGAGGTCATAAAGCTTATTTGTCAAGCTTATTGTTACTTAATATATGCGTGAAAAAGAACACTTACAGAATATTTTGCAAGATTTCCCGTGACCCGTCAGATCGGCCCAATAAATCAACCCCGACAAATCGGCCCGGATTGTTAGTTCTTATGGTTAGGGTTGGCGTTAGGGTTAGGGTTAGGTATAGGTTTAGGATTGCGGTTAGGGTAGAGATTAGATTTCGGGCTAAGTTTAGGGTTGGTTTGAATTACGGTTACTAATTGAATTGATGGGGCCGATTGTCGGATTAATGTATCTGTATTGTCGGAATAATGGCCGATTTGTCGGTATACCGGTGGATACTTCACCGACATCTAACCCACAAATAGATTCTGTCACTTTTAAAATTTGACAAAATATCGCGGGGTGGGAACCGATCTTTAGATATCTATGACGCCTACACAATGTCATTCTGTGACATCCGTAGATTGGCACTGTGCATTTCTCGCAGATTAAAGACTATATTTCAAATACCTTTATATAGTTTCAAAGAACTTTAGTGGCGATAGATATTTATTTGTATCATTACTAGATAAATTTATAGCTCGCATTCTAAACATATATTTCTTTATAGAACCTGGTATTCTAAAAAAAACAGAACTCTTTACTTTTATCTGTTTTGTAATTGTTCTGTGTTTTGAATCAATGAATAAAGAAATAAAATTAAGCAAACTAAATCATCATTCCTGCAAAAAAAATATTACCTGACTAATAGATTATTCTGCTATAATTAGTACTTATAAACGATCAAAATAACCTATTATGTCTATCTAATCAAAAGTGCCAAATGTTTTTAAGCTTATTATTATCGTGATGCGTCTAATTAACCTTCTGGATCCCAACTTTCATCATTTCAAGTCGCTTCACATAGATTATCCCCAAGTGACTTTTTAGTCACTAATTTATAATTTTAAGAGCTGCATTAATCCTAAGTGGAAATCTAAAATTCTGACCTGAATAAATTATAGTTGATATCTGTGATAATGAGCAATGCAAAGTTCATGACTTTGTGATCCCATATCTATAATTTCATTGTCAAAGTAGCACAAAATGATATAATAATAATTGCAGTCAAAATGTTAATATTTCTTCTAGCTTGTGGCACTGATTTATGCAACTAATTTTTTAGGTTATTTGCTAAATCTCGATTTTTTAACTAGTTATGATTGGATATCATGACAATTGGTTGTTCATCTAATTAACAGTTAAATTTGATCAGATATGGAATAAAGTGATATTCTAAAGTTTTATTAATGTAACAATTTATAGTGTATTGTTTATAACCCTCAAAATCTCTTCCTCTTACCTACCCCACTGAGAAAAGTTAACTTATAAATGTAACAAAGGTCTACTTGATTTGCATAGCAAGTCTAAATTAACTGCCTTCATTTATAGAAAACAACATTTAAGATATCGTACTCAATAATAAATAAAGTTTGAACACTTATCGCATCTAAAAAGCAACATTTATTTATTATGTATAAGAGAAAGAATCACAATTTTGTAGTTTCATTCATTGACATTCAGAGAGCGATTTGCAATTTACAAACTGGCTTTATCTGATGTTTAGTTAAATATTAAATCAATATTTAGCATCCGTATGTTAATCTATATAAGATAAGCAAAAGAGTGCTCATTTCAAAACTGAATTTAAACGACAATAATTTGGGAAAAGTTACGTTTTATAGCAACTACACGTCCAGGGGTTGAGCCGCGCAATCACGAGGATAATCAACCGGGCGCGCGCCGGATCGATTCGGTAAATCACCGACTATCTCCGCCGAAGATCAATGCTGCAATAAAGCTCCGGTCACTGAAAAGATACGAGACTGAACTAGGGTTAGATTGAGGACGATCGTTTTCATTTTTATGCTAAACATTACGAGAAAAACGCGACGTTTTTTTTGCTTTGATTTTTGGGAGATGAGAGTTAAATCGACGAGTAAATTATGGCACTGTGGGTGTTACGACGATTCGCCTGCAGATTTTCGTCTACGTCTAAACAAATATTTGTCTACAGACATTTGGTCTAATGCAACATTTTGGTTAAGATTATTGTTATAAGGGTTAGGATTAAGGTTTTTTAGGTTTAGGGATAAGTTTAAGGTTAAGGCTAGGGTTAGTATTATTGGAAGGGTTTCAGTTAGGATAGACCAAATATTGTTAGACTAAATGTCGGTAGACATAGTGTCTGAGACCAAAATCTGTAGACGAAATGTCGCGGAACCCACACAAGTGATGACAAGGTAATGTGATAGAGTAATAATTAACAGTAATTACAGTAACAAGAGCAATGAAACATTTTTAATGGCGCGGCCAAGGGGGGTGGTGTAATGGTTGTTGGTACTATGGGTAAGGGTTGCTGCAGGTTGTGGGAATCAAATGAAAGTGAATACCAAAATTCGCTCGATAACATCTTAAAAATATAAAGATCAACACATGGTTTATGCATGGAAAACCATTACGAAATAATGTTACTTATCATTTATAAATAGTTCTTGTCATTATAATTTAACTTAATATTATTACAATCCGTACGAATTATACTGCTATAGACTTCCGATACTCTTTAATACCACTGTGGTAGTTTAGTTTATACTGATCATATAATATTCTATTTAATCTGATTTCATTTGTTCTTAGATTTGTTTTCTAGTTTTCTCAGTAGATTTCAATTCTAGAAAATTGAACGTGACAATATTTCGCGCTATACTCCTACACGGCTGCTAATTTTTAATTACCCGATTGATTGCAAATAATATTATTACGTGCTTACACGCAAATTGGCAAATTGAAGTTATGATAAAATGCGCACCAAATAATATTTCCTTTTCAGATGTATATCTTTTATAATAATTCAAACCCCCTCAACAAGTTTTAAATGATATCACTGTTACTAGAGGTACAGCGCGTTAGGGAAATTTCAATGGGACTGGACCTATTGGTTCCGAGTCTTGGCGTTCTATCATTTCACTGATACGCTTGATGAAGAGTCTAATATAAGTTATGCCTATATATATATATACAATTTTTTTTGGGGGTGCTTCTTTTTTTCTATATTTTTGTAATCATTTACACAATGCCTACTCTGTCTGCTATTGCTTTTAATTATAAAGAAACATTTATATTTTTGGGTAATTCAATTGTAAAGTGATTTTTCTGTTGCATAGAGATTTAAAGATGGAAAACATCATGCTGGATGAAAAGAAGAAAAATGTGAAACTCATCGGTCAGTTTAATTATTAAAAACAGATATTATTTATAGGGCCTATGCTTAAGTTAAAACTTTTTACCCTAAAGTATACGCTCAGTAATTATGTTAAAAGTAATTAAGTCATTTTCTTTTCATTTCATATATTGCATTGTATGGATTGTTATATGGTATTGAGTGCATTTTTATTTTCTTAATTCATTATAAATGTATTATTTAAAATGTAAGCGGGGGGGGGGTGTTGTGAAATGCATTTTCATTCTCTCTATCTTCTCTCCTTCTCAATCTTCATTTTTGTTCATTCATTCTTTCTTTCTTTATTTCTTTGTCTCTCTCTCTCTCTCTCTCTCTCTCTCTCTTT
>JAQIXG010005822.1:0-11032 GCA_034700105.1 Oconnorella tubifera
GTTACCTAGTAATAATATGTTCACCTAAGTGTAGTAATAGTATTAATTAGTTAACAAATTCTTTCATGCAAATAAAGTGATAAGTTATAAATCTGAATTAAAATTTAAAATCAATTTTAGAATAATTTTTACGAGTTTTGTCATGTCGTTTAGTTTTGTAACAGGGTCAACTATTCTCACAGATTGCATCTGCACAATTTATTTAACATTGCGTTAGATACGAAGCTTTTATCGTGATTAAAATTTATCTTATGTTTATATCAACAAGTTGAGTAAAAATCTCAAT
Source organism: Oconnorella tubifera (assembly GCA_034700105.1). Classification (NCBI taxonomy): domain Eukaryota; kingdom Metazoa; phylum Annelida; class Clitellata; order Enchytraeida; family Enchytraeidae; genus Oconnorella; species Oconnorella tubifera. The sequence goes on from JAQIXG010005822.1 coordinate 287, forward strand.
TTAGAATAGGCTCTTCGTTTCACTTCGAATGTATACGAATAGTCTGGTATCTGTATGTTTTATCAAATATATTCATTGTTGCTTTATCTAGCAATTGTACCTTTATTTTATCTTAGAACGATGTATCTATTACTTTAATTTCTGGCAATGAATATGCCTATCCTTTTTGTACTGGCGTGCCGATATGCAATGAGCAAACATCTTCGTCTTTACTTTGATTTTAAGTCTTGCTTCTATCACACGTCGAACTAAAAGAGAATTATATACATTAGTGCAAAGCACTTTACTCTGCATTGCTTTGAATACATAATTAGAATCGTAATTGATACAGTAACGTATTAATGCATTTTTCAAGGATCAAAAAAAGTACAATTTAAACATTGTGTTTCATACAGAAATTTATACATTAATAACGAGGATAATAAGAGTTAAACTTTTATTTATTATCTAATCAAGTTAAATTAATCTTCTAAAAGACTTTAGCTAATTTTAGATGCAAACTATACATTATGAAATGAATAAATTTTTTGATGAGCAATAAATTTTCCACATGTACGTATTTTTTGTGCCGAATTTTCCAAATATACGCATTTCGCGTATATTTAGAATAAATTTCAAATTTAACAAAAATGATATAAATTACACAGCGTTCTTCTTAACTTAAAGCAATTTCTAACGTTACGTCAAAGTTTTCACTCGGGCATACTCTGTTATTAAACTTCTTCGATATTTAAAATTTAAAACGAAATTTTCTCGATTAAACTTATTATTTCACTAGAATTTCGCTAGAGGTCTAAGTTGATCCTAAAAGCTTTTTTCTTTTTCGCATTTAAACAGCAATCTCGTCAACAGGCAATTCATCTTCTTCTCTTTGTCGTCGACTCTTCGGTACATATTTGTCGAGCAGAACAAACATTGGCGACAACTGGCCAACAATGAATCAACGCGTCGCGCGTATTCCGTGAATGATAAACCAAACGATTTTCTGTTAACCGCGTTGTTTTAGGAAAAAAAGCGCATTTTAAGAATCAAAATACAGATAGATTATTATTAATTTTAGAAAAAAATAAACCTGCGCTAAACTTAGAGACCCCTAATATTTTTGTGATTAAGGACAAGATTTACAAGTTAAGATTCAATATACTTAAGATTGGCTTTGTACAGAAGATTGACGTGAAAAATAACTCGTGTTAGCATGGATATCAAATTATAATTATATTGATTTATAGAGATATGCAATTAAGCTACATCGTCCTTTTTGTTACATTAATGTATAATAATCGATTCGCTGAATGTAATTTAATAGTCGACGTAAATATTTTTTATGCGATCAAGATATTTTTAAAAAATCACATTTTTTTATTAACAAGGGTTTAAAAATAACATGAGCAATAAAAATATTTCTAAGATCTATCCTCATTTATTCAAACTAAAAGTCTTCCTATTAATCTTTTTAAAAAAGTCTGGTAACATTTTCAGATCCGAAAAAATTACTCTGCAACTATTCGTGACGATGAGTTCAACTGATGTTTCGTTTAATGCAATAAACGAAAATTTTCAATTTTAAAAGTAAAAATTGAAAGTGTTAAATTTTTTTTAAATTAAACCTAAAACACTAGTCATAAAAATCACATATTATAACATAATTCAATTGAATAAATAGTTAAAAAACGTACGCAGCATTGAAGCGTTACTCCATTCGACAACAGCAGTTGTCAGATGATGAAATTCCAATGAACTGTTGTATACAAACTGTGATGTTGCAAAATGACTCAAGTTGTCTTTCAAAATCATCTTGAAAAACTAGATGTTTCTGATGTTATATTCTTCAGTTAGATTTCTTATAAACTGAATCCATCCATGTTACTACTGATAAGTGTAAGTTTAAACTAATTTGAATTTCTTTTGATAAATCATCGCTGTATCTAGATAAAATTTGAATATTCTGCCGTTCGAAAATGAATTTATTGTACGACGTGTGCATCAATTCAGGTTTAATCACCGCTGCCTCATAACAGTACCATCAGTGAATTTCAGTTTCCATTTACTTCGATTACCTACACTTTACTTTTGCAATTTAATTTTGAAAGTGTAGTTGATATGTTGGTAAAATTTCACAAATTGAATTATCATTTAGGTCACTTTAATATAACTATACCTAATAGGAAGATACAACATACTGTGTTCTTTAAGTTTATTATAAAACTAATAACAGTGCACGCAGAGCAGCTTCTACTTCAAATAATCTGTTTAAACATTATTATCACTGTTATTATAAGTTCAAGCTCGTAGCATCAACGCTTTCTTAGAAGTGTCAACTAAATTTAAGATAATGAATCAAGATGAAAATAACCTTGCAGAACTAAGAGCAAGCTGTGAAAGAGCTTCCAGTTAAACCTAGAAACTAAACTCTGCATGCGTCTAATCTATATCTTCAAAATGAGAAATTAGACATTTAGAAGTTCAACTTTGAGAGCAGTTACTGGAGTCAGTTAATCTAGTTACTTTGCTTCGTACTCGTGTAAGTCGATAAAAGTACACATAGGCAGAATGACAAAGATATATGATGCAATAAAGGAAAGAAATTCTAAATTGTTCTGATTAATGATTATTCTCAAGGAATGATTATATTTCATTTTTGTTGACTACTAATCTGTTGATATTACACTTTGTTTATATTATAATATTAATATAAAGGTCACGAAAATGCTTATTGTAAGTGACAAATGAAAATACGTATTCATTGTTTTTAGTTCAAGAATTAAAATTATAGGCTTGGTAAAATTAACATATAATCGATTTTAACTTTCAGACACTAAAACGATTTAATGCGTTTAGGCTAAGCCTTAAAATATGTTCGATTAGGGTTCGAGTTACTGCTAAACTATTTTAAACTTAAAGTATTTACTATATATAGGCATTTTGTAACGATTTTTTTTGTTATTTTCAATGTTTTTAGCCAATGATTAATCAATAAATCAACAATCCATCTAAGCTCTATATAAAATTATAATAATTCAGTGAAAGGAAACGTTAACGTGTAATTACAATACGATTAATTATTGTCTCCCTTTAAACGATATCGTAATGCTAACCTTTTTTAAACAAGACATATTTTTGTCTTGTTTTAAGTATGAAGACTTTTCGTGACTAGACTCAATTAATTTGGCGGAAAGTGTAAAATATATTTTTTGTTTAATGACAGAAAGTTTATTGCTTTTAAACACGACATTACCACTCGTGTACCTATTTGTCAATATTTCACAGGACTTTTTTTCATGCAGTTATTTTAGCAAAAAACTTGTGAAATGATTACTAAGCCAATTTTTAACATAGAAAGTTCTCGCAATTATCAAGCGATATTAATAATTGTTCAAAAACTATTTAACAAATATTAATAGTTGCTAAACGTAATTTACGTAGTAAACTTGTAATCTGTCTATTGTAATGTTTGATATAGACCTAGTTAAGTACAACGCTTAAACTTTATGAGAAATGTTGTATACACTGAAGAGACTGATCTCTTGGTCTAGTTCGCTTTATCTGTCGTCTAAACAAAACATTGTGATAAATTGAACCGAAACAAAACAATGAATAATCAATCAGTAATTTATTAACAATTAGTATATGCAGCTCAAAAAATTCCAAAAATCTGGCGCTGATGTTTATGTTGTTAAAAAAGGTACTTTTCTTAGTTAATATGGTATGAAATTATGTGTATGCCACGTTAGTAGGCAGCATGATAATAATTATAGGTGTGCGCTTAATTTTTTATAACGAATACTCAAAATCTGTATCAGTGTTAAAAACATGGAAGGTTAGTTATAATTTAGTAATTCTCATTGATCAGTTTTTCACATTAAATAAGTACATTTAAAAAATGTGTATTATGTGTATTAAATAATTACAAATATGCGCAATATGTCTTTGATTTCGCGTGATTCTATTGGGACGTTGGGAAGTGAAAAGATGATTTTGGAAAATATTTGAAAATATTTAACCAAGAAATTTTGATAATATCTTCATACACTCGTTTTTTCACCCAGGAGGGAGATTCTCTAAATTCCAAAACTTAGTGTGTTATATAGAAAAAAGAAAAATTCTAATCTTGACTTCTCCTTCCTTCACTGTCTGCTAATATCGTGGACACTTTATATTTGCTGATCTATGTTTGAGAATGTAGTATGATAAAGTTGTATACAGTTACAGGAAGTGGTTACTGAACGATCTCAACGGTTTATTATAGGGCGAAGATGACGTCGTGATCAACGTCTAGAGCGCCACTGGCGGCGCAATAAATAAACTCGATGTATGGCAAGCACTTAGCAAACAACAACTGATCACTTTTGTTTCTTTATACACTTGATCTAATTTGTTTATAACCAACTAATTACAAGCAGTTACAAGAAAACATTTGAAAACTTGCTGAATCCAAATAACATCTTTGTATTATGCTATGCTTATTCAGTGATCAAAGATAATTTATTAAAATGCCTGCAGAAAGTGCACGTGCTCAGTTATATTGAAAGGGTTGAATTTTCACCTCAGAGTGGCTTATGAACTTTTCATCCTCACAGATTTCATGATTAGGTTAAGTTATTACCTTAACTAGTCTTGTGAACTAATTGAAATTCTATAATCTTACTATAATCAAGCTCAGCAGCTACCAGTAATAACTGAGTATCCTCAGCTGCTTAGCGCGTAGCTACTGCTGTTACTGCTTGCATACGAGTTTTCAATTCCGACTGCATTCGCTAATCGAGATTTAATAATTATTGTAATCCGATTTTTCTCAAGTAGGATCAATACATACTTTGCTCAAATCTCGTACGATGCTAAAACTCAGCCGATTGCTAGACAAATATTTCTAATGTTATTATTAGCTACTCTAGAATACTATTGTATAACCAATGAAAAAAATACTGCTGGCTGATTTCGTGTTAAATTTCCATCACTAAGTTTAGACTCAATGTTTCTTACTTTATCTATCGCAATTATATTTAATTGACTAATACAACCTTAAAAACACTGTAACCATGATAACGTATACTTATTTCTATATAATATTACATATATCGTTATAGTAGTTCAGATCTAGGACTTGGATATCATTGCTATAACTTAATTTATAATCTTATTTCCTTACTATTTGTTGTTATCTCTCTTAGAATGTTGATATTGTTCCATAGTTTGTGGTCTATTCTTGTTGTAAATCTGTCATGAGGCTATTACGCTAATTTAAATTATTCGTCTTTGTAAAACTCCTGTGAGATAGATAGAAATATAGTAACTTGCTCGCTATTTTTAGTTTTCAGGATTCACACTATTTAATTGCTAGTTTATGATCAATTTTCGTGGACTTATTTATAGCTTTATGATTTGTAGCTGTATTAAGTAAAGCGCAGAACTCAATTACAATATCTATCTGAAACTAAATTTAGAATCAATGCTTCTATTTAATATGTCAAAAGCAAAAATTTAAGTTGAAATTTAAGACATAATATTAAAACCTGAAACTATTTGATTTTACTGAGTCTTTATATATTGAATATTTGAATATTACTTTTGTTGCACTGTTAACTGTCATAGAATTAACGAATTAAAGTCTACAATGGTCTAAATTGTGAACATTTCATTTGGATGATTAAATGAATGCAAGAGAAAAAAAATTCATATTAGAAAATAAATTAATTTTGGTTTCTCGAAAAGCTACAAACTTACTGACTAAACTTATATTCATTTAAAAATTTCTAAAAACTATTACAATTTAATCAAAGACTGTACAAAATAAGTTACTTTGATAAATCTTTCACATAAGACTTCTACTCTTTTCTAGAAAGATCCATCACACCGAATTCATCATAAATGAATCCATCACAGTTCAATGAAGTAGACAATAACTCAACTTGCTGCAATCTTTCATTCAAATGACATTTCTCGTTCAATTTTGGGCTCACACTCAGTTTCCCTGAAGCTGCTACTTTTCGAGGATTTCTAGATTTCTCCGAGCCGTTTTTTATCCTTTGTCTAGAACGCTGCGGATCACAAGGTGATTTATCAAATGACGTCATTAAACTCACATCCGGAGTCGTTGACGTCACGTCCCCCTGTAAATGTGTTGATTTTTTTCTTATTCTTCGTTGTTTTACTTGTACTATTTTTTCTCCTTGTAAAAAAGGTGTCGAATTGTTTGAAGTGACGTCATTTGGTGAAACGTTTGCATTTTCAGCACGGTTGATTACACACTGTGGAATCGTTGGAATATTATACGGAAATTGTGAATACGGAACACCTGGAAAACTTAGAAGTGAAAATGGAAAGAGCATCTGGAATTGAGGATAAAAACCCATTCCATAATTTTCCATGAGTGGATCTTTTGAGTTCAATGTTGATCCTGGTGATTCTTTTAGATTTGAAGAAGGTATCAGGGATGAAATGGAGAATGCGTTATTACATTTGGATATCTCTGGATAGTTAGATAGAAACGGGATATAACTAGGAGAGGGATAATTTAAAGAAATTGATTCAAACTTTGACACCCTCAATGCGTCCGATCCGATGAAGTTTTTCATTTGATCTGATTTGAAATTGTCTGAATTTTGATCATGATTTGATGCCGTGTTCTGTTTGTCTATATTTAAGTGTATAGTAGTTAACTCATTCGTTTTTACTATTGTTTTTCTTCTCTTTGTGTTGTTCGGTTTTGGTTTAATAATATTTGCAGGAATTAGAAATTCATTGTTTTCTGAATGATCGACAGATGTCGACTGACTCGTTTTATCAGAATGATTATTTTCTTCAAGAGACGTTGCTTCCGAAAGATTTTCTAAAAGTAAAAACAAATATTTCACTTATTTTTTATATATTCTCTAAATTAGAATTAATTACTTTTATAGTTTTGATGTAAAGTAATTACAAGCATGATTTAAGTGTAGATTTTTCATATTTTCGGAAGTTTTAATTTCTCGTTTGCTTGATCCAAATAACTTCGTTGATTTAATTTATATTTTTGTACAACATTTGAAAGAAAATAATTGAGTTTATGAATTATGTTTTATGAAACATTATTGCACAAAAATTAAGTTCTTATAGCATTAGGTTGCTACAGTAAGTTGCATTATTAAGTATAATGTTGACAATGTTACGAATAAACGATTAATTTTTAAATCGATATTAGGTTGCTACATACTGATTAGACCCTTATCAACCAAAGTTGTACTGTCGGCCATTTTGCAAATGGCGGCCTTTTTTCTCTTTCGTGATTTTTTAACCTGATCAGTCATTTTCAAATGTTGGTTTGCAACTTCGTGAGGTTTCGTATCTGAGATCAAACTGAAAATAAGAGAATTTAAAAATAAGGTATATCCATTGAATAGTGTAATTGATTATGAAACATATCATCACATATTTCATAATATAAATGAGAAGCGAAGACCGTATAACATTAAATTATATTATTTATATTTATAAAGAATATTTAGTTGGTACCAAATCTTTAATGAACTCAATGCAAAACTAAACTATAATAGAAAGGCAAACAGACAGAGAGAGAAACCCAGAGAAACAGAGAAACAGAGAGAGAAAAACATCGAAAAGAGAAGAGAAGAGAGAGAGAGACAGAGAGAGAGAGAGAGAGAGAGAAATAAAGAAATAAAGAAAGAAAGAATAAAAGAAAGAAAGAAAGAAAAGAAAGAACTGCATCAAAAATCAAAACAAAATGTCAAAAAAATCGTCAACATAGCACAGAATTAGTGACAAAGTCGTCTGCGATTTTTATACTCGTAATAAAATTTCAGCCAATAACGCCCAGCGAGTGAATGAATTTATTTCGATCGCACTCCACTCGCCAGATGGAGACAAACAGAAACTAAATGCGGCGTGCAATGACATCAAAGAGAGCGTGCCACGCGGCGCAATATCGATCAGACGACGGCGTGCGGAGCGCACTCTCCCCGCATCGCGGCGTTATTGAGCGATTTGCTCGCAATAATCCGATAAAAGTTTTTACAACGTTAGAAAAAACAAGCTCGACTCAAATACGCATCTTTACTCCGCTATAGCGAAACTGGCGTTATTAATGCTATCCGATTATAAGCTAAATATTGAACCTCACGAATCCAATAAGAAAAACGTAGAATAATAAGAATATGTATATTTATAAAATTAAATTACTTTGATATAAAATCATATAATTTTTTTAATAAATCAATAAATCTGCTTAGATTTTAGATTAAGATCTTAGTGTTTCTACTTGGACCAGGTACTTGGTTTAGACGCATATGAAAATTTAGCAGATTTTAGTTCACTGTCCTAGATGCATATGTATTTTTGTGTCATTTGATTACTTGTCTCATTTTGATGTTTTAACAACGATAAACTGAATGTTATTTATCACGAAAAAAATTAATCTATTACATTTATTAAATATCATATTATTCTAACAATTAAGATTATTATCAATAAGTTTTGAATATACAACAAAATCACTACTATTCTTATAAAACATTAAAATAAATCAACAATTACATTAAAAAAGCGTTAATACTAAACAAGCAAATATAAATAAAGCATTCTTGTAACCTTTCACTCTCTAGTTTATCTAGTTCCTTTTCTCTCCTTTCATCTTTCAATTCCGCTGAAAATTTTCCCGGACATTTACCGCATTCCTCTACCGTCCCATCAGACTCTCGATGAATACTAAACATCCCGCCGTCGCACTCCGTCGACCTATTTACAACCAGTCGTTCATCGAACGCGTCCCGCGAACCCGTCCTCGTATAAATCACGTCGTCTTGCGTTACGCGTCGTCCCGTCGATGCCGTTGCCGTGGACGCGGCTTTATTCTCGGATCCGGTTGAACGGGTAGGTTTGTCCGGCGCGGTGCGGAGGGGCGACGCGTTATTTACGCCGGAATAATGTTTCCTCGTCGATACGACGAACTCGGCGATACGCGACGAGTCGCTGGCGTTGGACGACGTCGCGCTTGAAATTGAATTGAAGAGCCGCGGCGACGCTTTCGCGTGTTCGTATCCACTCGTGAGTGTTATCTCGTGAGAATATTTCGTTGAATCGAACGATTTCAAATCGTCAGATCCGCAAGCGCATCTCGTTTCTTCGTTGCGGCATTTTTTGCGAAAGCCGCAGCCGTCTTTGAGTCCGGCGTCGCTGTTTATTTCATCGTTGCTGCGGTGAGATTTAACGCTGTTGCGTTTACAGCGACAGCTGCGGTTTACGTTATCGCTCCTCGCGTTGCTACAACAGTCGCGGATAAAGTCGCGCGTTGAGTTGTTACCGAGGAGTTTTTCGTCATCGGCGGCGACGGCGGAGGTAATCAATTCTTGCTGAAGGTCGTTAACGACGTCGTCTGCTTCGCTAACGACTGCGTCGAGTAAAAACGCTATTGATGACGCGTTCGACGCTGCTTCGCGTCTTTTCGTCGCGTCGCAAGTCGCGTGTGAGGAATGCGGGAGGAGGGAAATTTTATTGTTTCCGTAAATGTGTGCGTCATCGTTGGAAAAAATTAATGCGTGATTCTTGCACGCGTTAAAACTCGTAACTGATTTTGTGTCATTGTTTAAAAATTCAGATTTGTTGTCATTGATATTCTGCAATATAGTCATTGCGATGTTTGATTGAAAATTTGACTCAAAATTTATCTTTTGATCTTCGCTATTAACTTCTTCCCTGAAAGTGTTGAATTCGCCAACTTCTGAGATAGATTCGGTTAATTTTATTTCACTGCTAAAATTCAAAAAAGATGGATTTGGTAAACTTTCTATCATTTGTAAATTTTCATCTAATTTTGTGCTGATTTTATTGAAAAAACTGGTTCCGGCTGAATTCGCATCCAACTCCATCTCGGAGCAAAATATTCCATTGGCGCCAATATCGCTCTCTGCTGTGATCGCATGACATTCCAGACGTTGATCTTTGACGCTGGAAGATTTATTTAGCTTAGGAATCGAACGCGTGATCGACTGCGGCACGCAACCGTTCGCTGAGGATGCCGCAAGATTAGACGCGGAGGAGTTAGCGCTTTGTTGGACAAAGGAGATGCAGGAATGCTGAGACGTTGTAGGAAACTGTTGAGATTGCTGTGAATGAATTGATTTGTTGGTTGTGTCGTCCGATTTGATGCAAGTTTTTAACATCTGTAGGAGATGAAATAATAAAATCACTATAGAATTCTATTAATGTTTTAAATTATAAACTGTTCATATAAATTTAGTTACACAATATGATAATGTATGCACATTTAATAGCACTTTTTAATTTTAATATTTTACCATTTGTTAACCTAATTTTTATTGGCAATACTTGTCTTATTAATTCGTGACTAGTGATTAGACTTTCTGATTTTTAGTCGTTACCGAAGCCTGCAAGTTCGAATCCTGATCTGAGCTCTATTTTCTTGAGATATTATTTAATTTCATCCTATTGATTTCTCTGTTTGTTGATCATTATAATCATAGAATTATGTATGAAATTTTCCACTTGATCAAACAACACAATAATAAATTGCATGAAATACAACAACTTCAAACATTTTATACAACATTTTATTCTTTTCTTACTGACAAAGATTTTTGACTACAGTATCTAATATTTGATGCATATTTGTAACAGATCGCTTTATCGTCACATAGAAAACATTTATACCTATTAACAGATACATTTCACTTTATTACAATGCTCTGCTCCCCTCCCCCTTCCCCTCTCTATATCTTTCTTTCTTTCTTTCTTTCT
>JAQIXG010005823.1:0-11032 GCA_034700105.1 Oconnorella tubifera
CATAACCCTAACCCTAAAAAGACTAGCGTTAGGTTTTTTAGGGTTAGGATTAGGGTTACGGATAACCCTAACCCTTAACCCTAAAAACCTAACCCTTAACCCTAACCCTAAAAATACTAACACAACATATTCCCGCAACACAATCCCGCTTGTCACCACATTCATTCCCGCAGTCCCGCGTTTCACCCGTACCCTGAAATAACATGCGTTTGAAATTGTTTCACGGAATCATGTAATCAAACTTAATTTTTATAATCATTAATATAATAATATATCACATATCCAGCTATTAGTTTATTATTATTACATGAAACAATATTGCATTAAACATTATTGCATTGAAAAATTGCTGCATTGTATAATCAATATTAAACTTGGAAAAATAGCATAGTGAAAAATCAACACAAAAGCAAATTAGGTCTGTAATATTTCAACACCAAACAAATTTCAGTTTATATATGATTAATGCTAATCATTGCATAACAATGCAACATCTGGTTAGTTATTATATACTGTAATGATTATTGATAATTTGATCAATTTGTTGTTAATTGTTGCAGACTCTGACAATTGAAGAGCTGATTTTACCAATAACTCAACCATTTACCATTACTTGGTAGACTTTATTACAAGCCTTCATTATTCAAGACTGAGTTTATAACGTATCAGTACTAAGGATACACTGTAGCAGTAAAACATTTTTTATATTACACGATATCTAAAACTATAATGTGTTATGTAATATTAAATAGACATGAACATTGCCAAAGGCTGCCCAATGTCAATCTCGTTTTACATCTAATAATAATAATAATAATAATAATAATAATAATAGTCATTCTCAAAAGAGCATTAAATTGTAGTTAAAATATGAATTGGTTTGCAAGTTAGTACAGATATATGCAGATATAATAACATAGTATCCATTTCATTTATTTTTCCATAACAATACTTTTTTAAAGGATATTTTGTGATCTGATCTGATTTGAACACACAAACAGAATAAATTAATTTTGTACAATGTGATGAAAATTAATTATAAGTGTGAATTACAATTTCAATGAATTAATAATTCTGATTCTGCACTTAACTTCATATACTTTATTATATACTTAACATCATACAGATAATACAAAATACATAATACAACAATAAAAAGCTAAGATATCATTTTCTTAATTTCTATTCAAAACCAGGAGAGTAACTAGTGTTGCAGAATTACAATGTCTATGTAACTGCTAATTATTTACTGTGCAAGACATGATGGTCATTCTGTATTTTACACACTAGTATGTAACATTTGGAAAAACTAGTAAAAATTTCACATTGTCTTTACCAAAAAAAGGTCTTTACTAAAACTACTGCTAAATGTGCACAAATATAATTTATGAATCTCGATCTTTTACATCGCATCTGTTTTGTCCAGCATCTATTTTACGGTAAAACAAAATATAAGGAGTAGCTGCTTGCTTCTTAGCCAGCATTGCGACAAAATGCTCCTCAGTCCAAGCAATGATTGTATCGTCATCGCATTCATACCACATTCTACCAACATCTGGGACTGCACTGCTGATCCCTTGTGATACACAGTCCGCATTATTAGCCTCATTTTCCGTCACATTTGGAGCGCTGTCATTTTCAATTTTCAGAGAATCGGACTCAATTACAAGGGATGCCAAATTACAAGGCTTATGGCCAAGCTCCTCTTTTTGAAGCCCAACTTCTTTAGCGTCCATTTTAAGTTCATTTTGTAAAGTATCCACATTGCAAGATTTATTTCCTATAGTGGCCTTATTACGAGGACTCTTCCTTATGAGGCCGGAAGAAGGCAATATTTGTTTTGGGGATGGATTAGAGGAGTTGGTTATGTTTAGAGAGGATGGAAGTTTTGTAATTTTGTCGCTAGATGGTGCTTTGATGAATGCAATGTAGTGGCCGGATGAGATTGAAGTACCACTGTGAGAGATGATGGCATACAGCTCATATCTGTCATGTAAGAAAAAAAAGGATTTATTAGTTTAAGAAATAATAGGCTTTCAAGTAATTATCACTAGAGAAAAATTAAAAGATACTGATAGGATAGATAAAAAACACTGCATATAGATAAATGTATAGATAGATAGATAAGTTAACATAAACATAGATAGATAAAGATACAGATTAACAGATATGTAGGTTAATCTATAAATAGAGCTATATAAATAAAATGAAAGACTAGGATATCAATATATAGTTCAAATGCTTAAGTTTAGCAAATAGTTATACAATGACGCACTTGTGAATTGAAGAGTTGGATGAATTACGACAAGAGGCTTCAAAGCAAGGAAAGTACAACGGCACATCAACGCAATCCATCTTCTTAATAAATCCACCGCTTAAGCTACATACATAATTATCATCGATTTAGATTATCAATTTATATATAATTCATCAAGTAAACATAATATATAAATTGACTCTTATACTGGTTATGAAAATAATAAATGACTTGTAAGCAATCAGTGTTAGTCAACCCTAAAATAATCAACAAACTTTAATAATCTATTCAGAGAATCTGCATCAACAATATCGTTTGATAAATGCTCTTCCTTCATAACTATTCACTTTTATATATCTGAACAAACATATCCATTTTATTGGTTCAACAAGAAGTAAATTCTATAACAAATAGATTGGTCATTTTCTAAAAAGATATTCAAGTATCAAATCAATCAGTACTTTTCCACACCTGCCAAAAGATGCAAATCTTTTGAGATGCAGTACCAGGATGTCCGGAGTGCTAACATATTTAACTGAACGTTCAGCTTCTTCTAAATGGTCACAAACACTACAACTGTACTTGTTATTATCTCTCAGCCCCTCCACCTCATCAATAGCTCGCAAAATCCAGGATTTCTGATCAATCTCTAAATATATAATAACTATTATACTTCTTTTTAAAAAAAAACCAGTTATTTCATATCTTTCAAAGTAAAATAATTTAAATGCTGTGAGAATATTGGGATTAGTTGCAAAGCGTTTGCTTGTCATGTTAGACACCTGGATTCAACTCCAGGTGGTGGGAATTTTTCAGTTGACTCAGCCATCTATTTTTCGAAGTCAGTCAAATGAGTACTTGTTTTAACTGTGGGAAGAATGAAATTTTGAATGGGGAAGAGGTTTTGTGAAACAGCAGACTCTGTGTTCAAGACAGAGTCCCGATCTTTGGTCAGCTTAATTATATTTATCCAGATTGGCTTAAAAATCATAGACAATCAGCTCACTCACTATGACACTTTTCTCTCTATGTGTAATCATCTATTTATCTAATTGCAAAGTTTAAAATTCACACGAGCTAAAAAAAGTCTATTTAATGACAAGTTCTTGATGCGCAAAAATCAAGTGACGACATTTAAACACCCAATTCTTTGCTGTCTACCAGTTCAAAATTTTTGTATTTATCTATTTCTTTAAAAATTCTTTACGAATTCTTTATTTATTTATAATTGACTGTAAATATATGCTTAAATAAATAAGTTGCTTTACCTTCTGATTCCTCTTGATCACTATCGCTCAGATCGGCACATTGTCTAGCACTTTCTACTGCTAATGAAATATCCTGGAAGTACTCCCTGCGACTCCTAATACTCTCACACTCTATACACTTCGTCTGTTCCTCCAGGACGCCACGACAAAGGTTCTCCACCATGTCATCAACACGAAGCGTTCGAGTTCGCAACGTATCAATAGCTTGAATTAAAAACTCACTTCCGGTTTTAGATTTTGGGAAAAAACCCGTTATAGGTTGCAAAACTTTACGTTGTACTTTTTCTTTAGCTACTTCTGCATTTTGTTGCTTACTATTGTTCTTGATGTCAGACTGTATATTTATCTCGGATGTTCTAGTAGCGTTTAAATCGGTTATGTCAGAAAAGCCTTGGCTCTTACGTAATTCATCGACATTTTTTAAAGTGTCCAAAATAACGTCCAATTTAGACACTTTTCTTTCGATATTACAAATTTTAATATCAATTTGGGAAGCATTCGAATTTAAGGACAAGTTTTCTTTCGAGTCGTTAACTACTGTTTCCATTTTTATTCGGAATTCGTTAATTTTGCAAGCGGCATCTTGTAGGTAAGAAAATAAACAATTTAGCATTTCATGAGCGTCTTGTTGACGTTTGCCTTCGAACATCGGGTTCAGTAATCTGGCAAAAAAATCAGCAGAATGTGGATTGTCAATTTTTGATTTTATGGTGTTATTAAAATTTATTTATATGGTGCCTTATGATACATAAAGTAAATAAATAAATTTATTTACTTAATAAGGTGTTAATTTAATGCTGCTTATAAAAGTTCAGGAGCAGTAAATGGAACAAATGTGGTTATTTAGTGATGTTTGAATACAAGACAAAGTCAAAGACGATGTCAATGTTGTGAACTTAGTGAACATAGTCCAAGTGATGAGTGAACATAGTCCAAGTGATGAGTGAACAGAGTCCAAGTGATGAGTGAAAGATTGCAAGTGATGAGTGAACATAGTTCAAGTGATGAGTGAACGCTTGACTCTTAAAAAATGCACTAAATGATCTTCGTTTAAGATATTGGAGCATATGCTGTATATACATAACTAGAAACAGTTCAAGAGTATACAATTTTATTTATACTTAACGTCACATCAGCACAGAAAGTCTATTAAATGACATGCTATAAACTGAAATAAAACTGATGAGTTAACGCTTGATACTTAACACAATTATTTTCATTTGGGAATGACGGGGGGCAAGCTCTGAGTATAAAACTATTACACATTTTTATTTGCAACATGCAAAAGGCTGATTATTATGACATTCAGCAAAGCAACAACAACAAGCAAGAGGACAAGCACACTCACTGAAGGGTATCTAGAAGGTCTAAAGGACTCATAGATGGAACCACTTCATTTAAATCTTTTTCTCTTAATGTTGACTTTTGCATTTTTTGAAGTAACTACATTTCACAAAATTCATAAAATTAAAAACATTCAGCAAAAATTTAAACAAAAAAAATTTTAGATATAAATATCGTAGCATTGATTAGACGCACTATTCACTTTAGTAAAACAATGTAAGTAAATCTAATGCATTCTGTTCATTTATGTGAAATATAAAATACATTTAGTATATTTGTTTATTTCGTTATATTATATATTTATTATATTAATTTAAGTTTATCATCCAGATTACTATATATCAAGCCATGAAGCAAGTCTCAGATGTAGCGGCAAATTTAAGCGTTTTACTAAAGGGTGCAACAAATAGCTACAAATTTAGGCAACTTACTAAAGGGTGCAACAAGTTAACGAAATAATGAGCCTTCATGGTAATAGAACCAGCAACAATCAGTTTCAAGTTCAATGCTCTATCAATTAAATTATGTGAAAGTAGAACTGTCAACTATAAAAAGTCTTACATCATTTAGACTGAGAACAAATTTCAAAACATCGTGAACTTTTAATGGTTCAACTTCCTCATTTTTCTAAAATAAAAACCAACATCAGTCAGAGTCCCTATCTTAAAAGGAATGAACCCCCTACTAAATTTTGTTGAATTTTGACTTTATTAAAATTTTCATTTAGACAAAGTTTATCAAGTTGTGAACTGTGTGTGTATATAGAAATCAAGCAATGAGTGAACGCTTCACTCTTAATGTCACATCAGCACAAATGCCTCTATTTACTGACGCGTTATGAACTGTATGTATGTATAAATCAAGTGATGAATGAACGCTTCACTCTTAATACAGCAGAGCAGTAAAGTAATTTTATTTGGGAATGACAGAGGGGTAAGTGCCGAGTATAAAACTCAATTTCTAATCACAAAGGAAGTGTAAGAAGACGTACCATTCGCTGGATTTCAGCCAATAAGACGCTGTCTTTCTCACAGCAAGTTATTTCAGACGCAAGAATTGATATAAAATCAATCAAAGGTTGAGTGTAATATAAGATTTGTATGACGCAGTTGAGAAAACAAGTATTGCCTATAAAAACAAGACATCAACAAAGTGTTTAGTGCTTCTGATCAACAATAGGACACTAAAGGGCAGAATGGATTTGGTTCACAAAACTGAATCTAATGTCACATCAGCGCAAATTTCAGTGCTGATTTGGTGTGTTGTAAACTTAAATACTGCTGATATTAAATTGAGTTTAATGTCACATCAGCACAAATGCTTTTATCTTCAGTGCTGATTTGGTGCATTAAATGCCTCACCAAACATATGCGTATATTAAAATGCCAATATTTGTTGAGCTTAACGTTACATGAGCACAAATTTGATAAAAACTCAAGAGCAAGATTCTAAAAAGACATTTTACTTGCTGGTTCAGAGAGAGACATAAATATTATAAATATAAAAATGACTTTAGAACAATTACATTTTGTTTTGCTAAGGAAAAAAGAACTGAGAAAAGAATTATTACCGAGATTTACCAAGGAAGGTGCGTTGATAGTGTATGAGTCAGATATAGGCTTGTCACTGTCTAGCTGTTCAGATTTATGGACAGCTCTAAAGACAGACAGACAGATAAATAGACAGACAGATAGACAGACAGAAAGATACATACACTTGTAATGTTTGTTGAATTAAGCGTCTTACTAAAGGGTGCAACAAGTGATACAGTCCAAGTACAGAGACTCTGATAGCTGTCGAATTAAGCGTATTACTAAAGGGTGCAACAAGTGATAGAGTCCAAGTACAGAGACTCTGATAGCTGTTGAATTAAGCGTCTTATTAAAGGGTGCAACAAGTGGTAGAGTCCAAGTACAGAGACCCTTGATAGCTGTTGAATTAAGCGTCTTACTAAAGGGTGCATCTATTTTTGAGACAAATTATGCTTGTAAACAAATCTCTAACACTAATATAAAATTTAATTTTAATTTAAAACTTCAGTTACATTTAATGCCTATATGATAATTTTTATTATTTTTATTTTTTAAGGTTATTATTTCAGTCAATTTTTATTGACTGAAATAATAACCTTCTAACATTGAAACACAAAATGCTTACAATTTGTCGTTACTAATATTAGATTTCGTATCTAAACTTTCAGATTCTGTAGTCAGTTTTGGAAAAGCGCTTATAATCGCAGCAGATTTGCTAGTTGGTTTGTCATCTAAACGGTTTCTTAATGATAAACGGGAACGTTTAACGTCATTTGAAAATACATCAGAATTAGCAATCATGCGCTAAAAATAAAAAAGTAGATAGATGGATAGATATGATAGATAGATAATTAGATTAGATAGGCAAGTAGATAGATAGATAAAGAGTTTTGATAGATAGATAAGACAGATAGATATGATAGATTGCTAGATAGATAAACAATACATAGACATAAAGATATGCAGATAGGTAGATAGTTGATAGAAATATAGATAAATATATTAAGACAGAGAGACAGATAGACAGATAGAGAGGCAGACAGACAGACAGAGAGATAGGTAAGTAGGTATGTATAAATTGATTAATAGGTAGAGATGCAGACAGAGAGCCAGACAGACAGACAAACAGACAGATAGGTAAATAGATACTCTATGAATATCTATCTGCATATACCATATATATATATATATAAATAGATGGACAGACATATAAACAGCTGTGCATACATACAGTCAGAAATACTAATTAATATGAAATGACATTCTTTCTAACTTCTCAAATGCACCTACACACACACCTTGTTTTTAGTTTTATCATCAGTAAAATGACTCGGACTCAAATTTTCTCTTTCATTCAATAAACTTTCTGCATCTGAACATTTACAAAAAAATCTCATTTATTTAAATTACATCTAATATATGTAATTGAAAGACTCCGCTACTGCGCATGTACCTCACCATGTATCTTCATATATAGCAAGATTTAACTTTAATATTGAGAACCGTTTTTTATACTAATACTACAAGAAACTGAGACGGCATAGAGGTAATGCATATGTCATAAATGCAAGGGACCTGGGTTCAAAACCAAATGGTAAACACTTCCCCTGGTTGACTCAGCTGTATATTTGTAAGATTGTTTAATCAACTGAGGAAGATTGACAAGGTATGAGAGACAGTAGACACTCTGTGAACACTCTGTGTTCAGGACAAAAGGCACATCAGCACAAAAGGTACATCAGCACAAAAGATGTGTGTGGATAAGTCAAATAATAAGTGAATGCTTCACTCTTAACGTCACATCAGCACAAATGCTTTTATTTACTGACGTGTGTGTGTATAAATCAAGTGATGAGTGAACGCTTCACACTTAACACAGCAGAGCAGTCAATTATTTTTATTTGGGAATGACAGGGGGGCAAGTGTCAAGTATAGAAACTCATTTTTATTCAAATCAAATGAAGAATTTTTAAACAAGATTTCAAAAACCTGAATTTTTATCAGCACCAAGTTGAGATTTATAATCATCCTCATTTTCAACACCTTTATTTCCTGTTCTTGTTTTACTCTTTCTTGACAATTTCTTTGTCTTCGTATCGACTACAATTCGCATTCGTTTTTTTTCTTTTTTCCCGCCATTGACATCCTTTGCTTGCGAGTCATGTTCAGACATTTCATTCGGACAAACTTTGTCCGAAATGTCTGAAATAACTTTAAGATCTTGGGAAATGATAGCGCTACAAGAACTATCGCTACTGTCAATGCGCGCTATACGTTTTCGCCTTTTGACCGTTTCATTTGCATCAATTTTTTTCTTCTTATTCATTACTGCGCTGGTGTACAAATCAATTAAATAAAAATAATAATTGGAAAACAAGGAGAAATAATAATAGATTATAACTGTCGCAAAATTACTTTAAATTCTTATTTTGATTCTTAATTATTAAAACTTTTTTATGGCTAGCATGATTTGCATAAATACATTTTTTACATAGATAAATATAATTCTTAATATTTAATAAATATGATTCTTTATATTTATTTATTCTTTATTTATAATTATATATTCAAACTTCAATTCTCTGACATATTTACATGAAATTATTTTTTCTATAATGCCACATCAAAATAAAGACAAAAATAAAGCTAAGCATAATACAATTTTAACTATTATAATAAATCTGCCAATTCACGAGTTACAAGTTAAAGTTTATGCAGTACCAAACTTACTTATTTTAAAAATTGCAAACATTAGAATTTATCAAAAAAAAATACCATTTAAATTTTTCTCAACGTAGATTTGAACTATACCTTGATTCATATTTTATAACAAAAAAAATAATTAGGATAATTTTGCCTAATTTAGAAAATAAAATATAAAAATATTTTTTTTTGTTTGCAAAATTTTTGCGCGAAATTTTTACTCCGCTTCAAAAAACGCGAATTTACTGCCAAAATTATTTTAAGTGAAACATAATAAAAATTGATAAGCTTTACAATTACTATTATTATTACAATCTCTTTATTCAACATAGTAATGAACAGCAAATAGACAAAAATATGTCAGTCTATCTGTAATAAAGGTAGTCTAATTAGGCTTGTTTCATTTTTCACGGATTTCGAACCTGGATCTATCGGTTCTAAGTCAAGTTTACTTCCGCTTAGTAAAATGATTTTTACTTGACTAAAGTATATGCGAGTGCGTGCATTTTAAAATTCACTCCATTGAATTGTAAAAATCTATATATGCCTAGTCTCATTTGTGTTCTGTAACTACAATACTATTGATCATGATAATTTTATAACCGTTATTTATGTCGTTTATTCTTGGATATTTCTTATAACATTGTGTTGATGTTTTATGTATGAATCATTGAAACCTGTCACTAAAAAAGATGATTGTATGGATTATTGCATTGTATGAGATTGTGGAGACTGAGAATTACTGCGATGCTCTTGTTATAAGATTATAGGCGCAGGTGTCTAATATTTTTATTAATATTTAAAACTGCACTTTCACCGGTGCTGTTCTTTTTTGTATAATTTTCGGCTTAAGAAGAACATTTAATTTATTTTATTTTCATTCACTTGTAACCTTTCACTTGGCTTATACGAATTCTTTTGTATTTTTTAATATAGGTTTGTCTTGCAGTTTCGTACTTATTAGCATTATCTTTGTAAAAATTTGAAATTGACAAATTTATGAAAAAACTATTGAAAATTAAAATAAGTTGGAGATATGTATATTCATGATTATTTGATAAAATGAATTTAACTTGATTACAAAGTATTTACGCGTGCTTCAGTATCAGTTTCTATATTTACAAAATAATTTTTCAAAGTTTTGAAGAAGTCGATTCTTTTGAGTTACGGTACTGAACCGAATGGACGTTTCTCGTTTGCATTAGATTGAAAATTCTTGTTCGTGTTTTAGTAATACACTTCAAATTTCTTTTACAGATAAAAGAATTTCTTCAATGTCAAAAATTGTGAAAATTATAAATTATGAAACAGAAACATGTTTTGCGTATACATATAGGCCTACTGTATATATAATTAGTTTTGTTAGAGATACTTTTTATATATCTGCAGCTAAATTTGATAAATTTTGAGAAGTTGAAGATATGAAGTTATTAATTGTGAATCAGGGTAGCCCAATAAATAGAAAATAAGACTAAATAGATAGCCGAATAGAAATAGCTAAATAATAAATTAAAGGCCTATATAAATTACTTTTTAAGACTTGAAATATTTAAGACTTGAAATATTTTATTTCCAAGATATAACACTTGCTTGGTTGTGTAATTTTATTAATGGGTGATTACTAAGCTTAAATATTTATTTACAGTTTTTTGACTTATAAAATTTCTTCGTAACTAAAATGTTCTGGTTTAATTGTATGCTTATATGTCAGCCAAACAGATAAGCTGCTTCTGCATCTGCTTCGTTATCTGGATAATAATAAAATATTACATTAGTAAATATTATATAAATATATTAGTTAAATTAAGCTTAAAGTCTATTAATGAATTAATCAATTAAAGTTTTATACTTGGCGCTTGCCCCCCTGTCATTCCCAAATAAAAATACTTGACTGCTCTGCTGTGTTAAGAGTGAAGCGTTCACTCATC
>JAQIXG010005824.1:0-11029 GCA_034700105.1 Oconnorella tubifera
AAAGCTACCTGCTACAATTGCCGGATAATCACGTTTTTCACCGTGTTGACCATAATGCAGGACGTCGGTCGAAACTCCCCGATTGAGCTCGTTACCAGAAACAGGGGCTCCCTGAGCGACCCCTTCCCCCGCCTTGTAGTCCTGCTCGGTCGCCAGAACGACCGTGATCATCACAAACCCCAACACGAGTGACGCTTTCATCGTGATAACGACGCCTGTTGAAATGAAGCGATTTTTGTGCTGCGTATTATTATATATTCTGCGCGCGAAAATGTGCAACAGATGGTGATGTATTTATTTCAACGTTGGACATCGGTTTTCATAACACAGGATATCGCAATCATATCAATGTTTTATTTTTTAAAAACGCAGTGATGCAAAATTAATATTTTTTCATTTTATGCCATTGTAAGGAAACTAAGCTAAAAGATTCTTAAATAAATATTGTAAACATTTTTGCATATTTCAAAAAAGAATTTTTCCTTATCCGTTCAATAAAGTGGATACGTAATTCAAGTTCTATAAGAGATTTAAGATCAATAGTAGTTAATTGTTAACAATTATCGATATGCATTATATTTAAAAATCATATTACTTAATTGTAACTTTAATTGTAATTGAAACGAGCGAATGTATGAATTATGTATTTTCAAGTTAGAATTTTTAATTAGTTAATTGCAATAAAATGTGAGGGAGCCGGTTACCGCTGTATAGCATCCAAAACATGTGCTAAAAAATAGTTTCATGCAATATAGTAACTGTAGGCTATAATATTATTATCATTTTACTGTGCTCATAAATTAAACTTCAATCTGTCGCAACATTTTCAGCTTCCAGATATTTTAGAATCATTGTTGACTCGAAATTCAAGAATGTGCAATTTTGCCAATTTTTTTTATTAAATTAAATGCTTTTTATTTCAAAAATGCTTGACGCAGTTCTGTTGAAACTTCGCCAAATTTGTTTAAATTCAGATGTGGCACAGTTGTTGTTAGTTTTATATAAAAGATGCGCCAAAAATGGCACGCTGTAGTTAAACATGTTAACTGTGTCTAATGTTATTAACTTACTTATAATATTTTTTTGGCCAGTTTGCAAAGTTATAAATTTTGCATCCGCTTACCAATTTCATTTTTATATCTTAATGTGTTTAAAAGCTAAGAAGTTTAAATGAAAAACTTAACATTTTAACTTTATAGAACAAAGTTTAGTTAAATTGAAATTTAAAGTTTTTGTTTTTTTCGTAAAATTTCTTATTTCTTGAAAGAGCATTCAGATATCTAAGTGAAATTTGATAGCCTAATATCATATTGCTTGTCTACAGAATTTAGTGAAACATTTATTTTTTGTACAATCGCCACATCTTCGCTTGGGGAAATTTGTTACGAAACATCCTACAATATCAAGAACTCAAGATTCGATTAAAAATGAGATATGACGAAAACAATTAAAATTATACAACTGTATTAATTAAAATTTATTATGTAAAATACGATTTACATCAACCTTTTTATTGAATTTTACTTTCAGCCACTTTTAGCTTATTTTTTACTTGAAATTATTACTAATAGCCTTAAAAATATACTAAATAGCCTTTTTGTGCTGCCGTGCCGTTAAGCAACAAACTTGAAATTATTAAGATAGTTTTGCATATTATTACACCTATTTGAATATTCTGCTTCGCATTAAACACTGTATATCTATAGAATAAAAATAAACTATGTAGTTAACAAATTTAAACTAGAATATTCTAGCTAACAAATCTCTCATACATTACTAATATAGAGTCAGGCTAATATAACCTCCCACTTTTTAAAAAAATGCAAGTTTTATATGAAAGTATCAATTTATCCAGACTTTTAACAGACTGAATATAAAGTTTAAATTAAAGAATTTTTTTGCTGAGTTTTGCCTTTCAACCTTAGTTAATCAAAAAAGTGGATAAATTAATAATATGTTATTGGAGAAGAAGAAAGAGTTCAACTATGATGACTACTATGTCTAGATCATCTATACTTGCTTCTCATTGTTCTGAATTAATTGACAAGAACTGACGATAACATCTGAAACAGAACGCGTCGACAATTATCATAAATTGATGAAAGTTGCATATATTTACATTAATAAAAATTACTAAAGCAATTAATAATTGCGGGCGATAAATATAAATAATTTAGAATTGATAGATATTTTGAAACATACGTCCAGCATAAAAATTCTTTAAAATTTTAAAATAATTATGAATAAGACGTTGATCTCCAATATAATCTTTAGAAATCAGTTGAATCTATCACTTTTATTTTTTATTAAATAAAAAGTTATACTTAATTTCCATACTGCACATTCAATATATCGTTACAACAAAGTTATGTCTACTAAAAAGTCATTTATTAGCACTTTTTTGACCTTTATTAACGAGAGAATGTTTTAGACGCAGAAACTTGAATTTGTTATGGTAAAACCAGTTTTACACTGTTGACATTGAGACTCAGTGCATTTTTGACAGTTGGGTGAACACGCTGCAATATAAAAAAAAGCAACTTACCAATTTAACGAGGCCTACAAATAAAAAGCTAAAAATTAATTACTAAATATTGTTAACAAACATAATTATTGCGGTGCAAGATTTACTACGCGAATGCAATAACACTCAATAAGGATAAAATTTTATAAGTTTTCATAAAGAAAAATTAAAATAATCACAAGAGTGAACAGAGAAAATCATTTTTATAAAAAAATCATCAAAAACGTTTAAATTTAATTCAATTTCAACAGAAGAGAAACAAATCATCGAAATACTGAAAAATAAATTGGATTTTATTGAGAGTTTACTTTTAATTCTGATAGGCTTAAACAAATTTCTTTGAGCACAAATGTAACCTACTGATAATTTTGAATCCATACAAATTCAAAGTCTGCCTATCGAATTTAACGAGAACTTTTGCAAATACGGAGTATTTTTATTCCATATATGATCCTTTGATTTAGTATTTTATAGATACATCACAACCTTAAATCGGTTTTATACCGTAATATTATAGACTGAATAAAGGCTTACAATATAAAATCCATTTACTGAAGTTCAGAATTATTATCATTATAATCTTACGTGAACATTGATATGTCGAAAATAATCTTACGTGAACACTGATATGTCGATTTGTTAAGGAAAAATCCATCGTTGCAAGTAACACAGTCGTTAGAGTTTGTGCAGTATTTACAATCTTGAATGCATGCTGAAATTTTATAATTCAATAATTAGGCTTAAGTGATATTAAAGTTATTCCGCTTAATACTGCTTACGTAATAACAACAACATTTGAGCTAGAGGAAATTAACTTCTATCTCTAACCGAAAAGTTTTCTTATTTCTGAAATAGTAAATTAAATATAAATAAAGAATACATTTTTTAATGTAACGATCAAATGAAATCATAACAAGTAATATTATGAGTTTAATTGTAAATATTACTCAATTATGAGTCATTAAATCTATAATTTATAATACATTTTTTAATCGTTATATAATTTGCAATTATATTAGAATTTTACTATAATATTTTCTACCATGATTATCTCTTTTAATTGACAAAAATTGATTACATTTCTGCGGTTAAAACTCAAATTGAGCGAGTCCAACCTGTGCACGTTTTAGATCCGTCTAGAAAAAAAGCCGGATTGCACGTGTCACATTTTCCGCTTCCGTTTTCTCCACAATAATTGCAATCTGAAGCGCATGCTGAAAATAAAAAATAAATCTAAAACTCAAATTTAACGTCTCTCAGTTAATAGTTAACTGAGAAGTACTTGTGACAAGATACGGTTTTTTTTCATGAACAGATATATTAAAGGATAAAGATAAAGTTTTTTTTTGAAATCACAACTTTAATGAATTTAATTCATGAACGTATGAAACTTAATGACCCCAAGCACAAAAACGGTTAAAGGACAGGTGTATAAAAATAGGTGTTAAAGAAAGTTTAATTAAAAATTTAACTGTAAACTTTAAAATTTTGAAATAAGAAAAAACACCCAGGGAGCTTACGACTGCAGGTACAACCGTCTCCGTCTGGTCCATGGTAGCGAGGATTCTTGCACACATCGCATCGCTTAGTGGACGTGCAAACCCAACATCCTTTAAACTTCCTACAATCTAAACAACAGAAAGTATTATATACAGTAATAGAAATTGATTCTCTCAAAATGTTTTAACAAATCTATACCGTGTGGCTTTACGAATAAACTTCACCAAGAATAGCACATTTAACGACTTGTTGCACCCCCCTCCCTGTCGAAATGTTATTGATTAAGCAAATCGACTATAAAACAAGTAATTGACACTAAAAATTCTTTAAATGTGTACATTTTTGTATAGTAGGATAGGTATTACCGTACAACAATAAAGTTTCAATAGAAAAATTTAACTGTTGTATTATTACTTTTATCAGTGGCATAGCCAGGAAATGACTAAGGGGAGGGGATCCTCAAAAATATTTGGTTGATGACTTTTTTTAGGTTATCATTCAGTTCTGGTCTTTAATTTTATGTATTTGATTTCTAAATACATGTCTTCAACGCTAAAAATTAAACTACATCGTCACTAGGAAGGGGCGATTTAACCACTAAATTCACACTCTTAACATGATATAAAAATTCTTTGACTTTCAATTTGGGGGGGGGTTAAAATTAGCAACCCCCGCCCCCTTGTCTACGCCACTGACTTTTATGTTATTTTGCAGTTGAAGAATTGATCAAAATCCTGTGTTTAAATTTATTAATGTAAAAAACAAAGTTTATATACAAGTTGTAAGGGCAATATTATTAGTCATACATCTAAAACAGCAAATATTATTTTGTCAAGAGTCTGTTTATGAGATATCTAAAACAGCAAATATTATTTTTATCAGTAAACTGTTTTGTATTACTAAATGCTTTATTAGACAGCACATGTAAAAGTAAAAACTATCTTTCCCTACTAATTTTCCCCTATTTTTTTTGGAAGTTAACCGCCTTGTGGACTTGAACCGTATTAATTTTTGAAAGTTTTTGATAACCGGTGTGGGTTTGGAAAGGGGTTAAAAAAAACAATTTTCTCGATACTTTTAGGGGTCGCCCTTACAACAGTACTGCACTACCGTGCATACTGTGATAAGCTTATGCATACAATATATTCATCACTTATGTAAACGGTGATTATTTGCTATGAAATTATACTTATAATTGATTTTAATGCAAAATATTGCTACAATATATTTGCTATGTAAAATTTACGTAGGCCTATTTAAAAATGAATATAAAATTAGAAGTGCTTATTCTCAAACCGTGACATTTTCCGTATTCATCCAGTCCAAATAACTTTTGACAAGCTGTGCATTTTTCCACATTATTGATTTTTTTGCAAGTTTTGCAAAAAGGACTCGAACACGAATCAACTAAAAGTTTAATCAACAACAAAACACAGCTAGAAAATAAAGAAACAGAACTTTTTATAGACATTTAAGAACAGATATATAATAAAATTTTCGTTACAGATGCATAAACAACTGAAATATAATATATTTTGTCTTAAACTACGTATATTTATACTGTATCAAGATTAATTATACAACATCAGCAAATATTATATTATTTTATTAATCTTACACTTAACGCAAGCCTGTGTATTATAGTCATCGCTTACAAAATTTATAGTTAATAGAGTGGCTTGTGGGGACAGGCGGCGGGTGAGAAGAATACATCTCAAAAAATTATAGGTCATTGATAAACAGTTTAAAGAACACTCATCTCATTCTGAGCCATAATATGATAATATGTGTCGTTCTAACACATATTATCAATGCATACTATACGAAGAAATGACTCTTAGTTGTCAACTTAAAATTCAATGTTTAAAGTATCCACTAAATATCAATAACAAGATTGAAGAAGTTTAATAGAAAATATTAAAAAAATAGTAAACGTATATCGATTTTGAGTTAAATTACGTTATTTAGATGAAAGCCTTACCAGGAACATAGATGATAGAAGCTACAAGAAACACAACTAAAAATCCTTCAGTCATGCTGACCGTAAAACGCTTCATTATAAATTTACAGTAAGCTCATACAAAAAAATAATTGTGCAAAAAACATAAACTTTATTACTGTAGTTTCCAAAGAATGACTATAAAGAATATATATATTGGTTAAAAAATCACCTCTAAGCTTTTAATGGAATTTTAACACCAAAGTTAATTTATATATTTTATAAATTAAATTATTATAAAAATGATTCATTTACTGTTAAATCTGTTATAACTGAGGATATTAACAATTGGCAAAACATAATACTCTACGACAGTTTATAGGCTCCAGAACGGAAAGACAAGGGGTAGTCCTAGTAGTATACCAATATTCTATCATCTGAATAATTGACTTATATTAACTTACAAGTTAAATCAAACTTATAATCAAAAACTAAAGTAATTTTCATTATAATTTCACTTAGTAATGTATGTCCATAGCACACTATAGTTTGGAACGGAATGTCATAATTATATGTGATAGTATACTAATCACTATTTCATTACATAAAATTATCTAAAGTCAAATTAAAATACGTCTAAAGTCAAATTTTTCGGTTCTTAATTTTTTTAATTTTTTGCTTTACATAAACAAACCTTAACTTTTCACAAGCTTTGATCGAAAACATTTAGTCTTAGTAAAATACGTCAGTTTCATTTCTTCTGCTTAAATTGACTAAAATTCCGACAGCTTTGTATTAAAAAGATTAAAATAAATTCTTTAAGAAACCGTTTCCTAATAATAAAATTCTATTTAATATATCTAACTTTTTAATTTAAAATTACATTTTATTTACTACTAAGTTAATTGCAACTCTAAGCATATACCAAGCCAAGCGGTTAACTATATAATCTGTTTAAGCTCTTAAATGATTATAGTTATGAAACTTAAGGATATAATTTAAATACTGCCTAAACAGACAAATAAAATTCACACAGTATTCAATTAAAAGATCGAAAGCAAATACAACATATTGTATTTACTTTAAGCTGTAACTAAATATTTAAATCCATTTATCATTAACGGTTCCACCTATCAAACAGACTATTGCACCCTATCATCAATAACAGTTACTGTTATTATTAACTGAAGCGTTACGTTTAGAATAGATATGGAAGCCTGAGAACATCTGCCATTTATTATATCACAGTCTTTACGTTTCAGACTCGCCCTATTGTCATAATTAAAAATATAATAAGAAAATTGAATGAAATCTCAAGCTATTGTCCGTCAATTGATATGTTAGTATATCTCAAATGTTGCGTAATGTTTAAGATAAAAACCAAAATCAAAAAATAGCTATCCTCACAATAACTACGACTTAATTTCAATCTTAAATCACGTAATATTTTAATTTTCAATCTTAAATCACGCAATATTATAAGAGCCCAATTTTGAAATCTTATTCTGCTGCTAAAAATAGTTGTCAAAATTTAGTTCTCGAGCTCTGTTTATGAGTCTCTCATTCGCTTGACAAAACCCTTAGCATCGTCTAGCTTCATACGTTTATAATAATAAAAAAATCGATATCATATTCTTAATGAAATAAAAGATGAGTTTATTAACAAAGTATAGCAATGCAAATTGACATTACAAAATAAATATAGAATTTACAGTATAAATTATTTCATAAGACAATTTCTAATAAAATAAATATACAAAAAATACATAGTAGAAGATATAAAAAAGTTAATAGTTTGCACAAGCACATTCAAGCATTTACACATTGAAAAGTATTCTTAATTGATTATAAGCAAATAAAATTAAACCAGTTTTTTGAATAAAATATCTAATAAAAATATCAAATAATAATTACAACGCGAGACATTGAAAACGAAGAATTATTTTGTATAGAAATGACGATTCGTGCAATTGGAAGTACGTTAATTATATAAATGAAAGTGGTCCATATTGAAAATGACTCCGCAATAAATGTTTTATCAATGTCATGACGACAAATGCGCAAAATTTTATCTGAAAACGACTAAATAATCGTCTTCTATTATATATAAAAATAAGTAGTCTAATAGAAATCCAAAAATCAAAAGAAAGAGAACAACAACTAATGACATCCAGAAATAATAATTTACAACCACCAATAAACGCATAAAATTAGTTATCATAGAATTGCCATATATCAGTTTCAAACAGTTTCAAGCAGATGCTACATACTGTATAGTTTATGTATTGCAGTTAAAGAGTGATATTAATCAAATAAAATTAAATCCTGTTAGTAACAGCAAATTGTCTATAGATAAAAAAGTATTGAAATTTTTTTTTCATTTTGAATCGTGTCTTGCCTATTTAAAGGTTAAACACTTTTAAAGGTTAAAGGTTAAGGTTACGTTTTACGTCTGGATTACCGTAAATAACGATGTCGAAGACGTAGCTGTCAATTTAAACACCTTACTAAAAGGTGCAGCTAGTTTGAGAAATATTGAGTTAACCGGGATTCGAACCTGGACATATCGGTTACGAATCCAACGCTCTAACCACTTCTCTAACGGGCCTTGACCACTTTATTAGATCACTTTTAAGTTTTAATTAAATATTTATCCAATTTACTCAATTTTTGAATTAGCATTTATTTAAAACACTTATAAATTTTAAATTAAAAAAATGATTAATTTTCTTTACGGTGATCTATTTTTGTCAATTAACTGACTGAGAGGGTAAAGCGAATGTCCCAGCTTGTTTTACAGTTGTCATTTCTAACTATAGTCATCTGAAACTAAAGCACGGATTAATAACTTGAAATCAGGCTTTGCCACGAATTTATCGTTATTTATGTAGCGTTACTAGATATAATACGCAGCATTTTAAATCCGTTACATAGCGTTGCGTAATTCTCGTATTTACGCGTCGAGCGTCAATGTTGTGAAAGTTGATACAGGCACTACTAGAATACGCATCTTTATTAAATCGCTTATGTTTACAAATAACGTACTCTTTCAATTAGTTACATCGGTTACATCTTTGGTTACATCTTTGGTATTACATAAAACTATAGGTCTTAATACTGAACATTTCACAGCTATAACGTTAGTTTAGTTTAGAATATGTGTATGTAAATACAATTAATTGAAGACAAATATAATTATTATTCAAGTATTATTACTATAATGTTATAATTATTGTTATATGTGAATGCTTATGTAACAGTGTACAGAACGTGGTATACCGTGGGGACCCATTAATAGTTTTTATGCATGATAATTTAAACACTGATCTTATAGATTCTGTAATAAATGCATGCATACTTATCAACTTTTTGTGTTAAGTTACTTATTCAAAACTGTTAGATAAGTATAATTTCTAACCAAGTATTAAAATGTAAAGATCTGTTTATTGGATATAGTAGTCTCACTAAATCAACAAGCAGTTCAATTATTGATTTGGTAAGCTTAAACTAATTTTTTTAGACAATTTCATGTGATTATCATTTTGTTATGCATTTTGAAGAAATATATTGACAAAAAACTCAATTGGCTGCATTTAGTATTTATCATATTATGAACATAAGGTAGATTAGCGTCTATAAATATTGGTAAATAATGCAGCCATCTAATTAAACAGCTTGCTGAAGGGTGTAGATAGCAAGTTAACAGACGATTACAATAATCTGAAACTCGAATTCGAGACTTAGAATCTGGCTCATAATTTTCTGACTAGAAATAGCTTTAACTTGGCTCATCATAATAGTATTTTGTGTTGGTAATTTGAGACCAGGTACTTTTAATTTTGTATAATTTGCAAAATTTATTTTAATTTTTTAGCTAATAAAGTTATATCATATTCTTATTTACCATACAATGCGTTTGAACCCTGACAATATTATAGAACTCTCAATATACAGTATATTATTGTATTTAATGCATCATGAACAATAAAGGCTTCAACATATTGAAAATTGAATAACATTAAATTAATTTATATTATGCTTATTACTGTATTATCCTTATAAGGAAAAATTGTAAGAAAAAGAAAAATAATAGACATAATAAAGATAAAAGCGAGGTCTTGAATGCACTTATTTACACATTTCTGTTTGATATCATGTTTTAGATTTCTCGAGGCTATAAATTAATTATTAGTAAAATTAGTCAGAGAGTGGCTATAATGGAGGATGTCAGAGATATAGAATGAACTCAAATTACTAAATATAATATTACAGACAAGGCCATGATGCTCTGATTCTCAGTCATTAAAATCATTTCATTACTGCTTAAAATTGGTTCTAGGACGTTTCGTCCAAGGACGATTCGTCAACGGACTGTTTGTCAAAAATTATCTTTATAACAGATTCTTATACGATTCAGACGATTCTTATAACCCCTAACCATAACCATAATCCTAATCTTCACCCTAACCCTAAATCTAACCCTAAACCTAACGAATATCCTGGACGATCAGTCCGTTTACGAATAGTCTTTTGACGAAATGTCCGTATACCTTAAAATGCTCTGATGGAGAAGTAGAGTTAGGTATCGTAAAACACATTGGTTACTTTTATACACAGAAATTTTAATGTAATTTCCTTTACATTAAAAGGAAATTAAAAATTAATTAAATTAAATTGACATCAAATGTAACTTTAAATAAAATTATTATAGAATTCGTATAGAATTATAAGAAATATCAATTATTATACAATTATGAAAGTTGGAAAGATTAGCTGTAAGCTAACAGCTGCTGACGATTAGTATAATGCATTTAAGCTGTTAATTATCTGCTTCGTTATAAGATGAGCTAGGATAGTTTATTGACAACTGAGGATTCATCCCGTGCAGCATACACGTTTAATGGCTTGCTACCATGAATAGAGTCTTGTATAGTAGCTAGTGTCAATTACATCTCATAAGCAGCAGACTTGTTAAGTCAGTGTTCTTAGAATGGCTTCGAGTCAACTCGCCTACTGGGTAACTCGCCTACTGGGATCTCGCCTACGGAATCTCGCTAACCCTAACC
>JAQIXG010005825.1:0-11027 GCA_034700105.1 Oconnorella tubifera
GGGGGGAAATGTCCGGGGGGGGAAATGTCCTACACTCAAGATATCAATTACGTTAATGCAAAAATATACATTGCGTCTCTTAATTAAACAATGCATTCGGTAAAATTGTGTAATTTCATTTACGCAGGTCAATATATATTTTTTTGCATAAAAACATAAACTTGACAGATCGATTGGAGTGTTGTTAGCAGAGTAGAAAATAAAGAGAAAATAAATGATTGAGGATTTTAAGAAATTGTTAGATTACAGTCTTGTATGCTTCCAAAATATCAATTATTACGCTATTTTGAAATCATCTTTTCTATCGAAAATTGTTGATCATGGTATACATAGCTGTAATAGTCATTATGATAATTTCTGGACTTGAAAATAGCATCCAAATTGTTCTTAAAAATACCATACAAGCCAGTGGCGTAGCCAGAAATTTAATAGGGGGGAGGTGCCTCAATATTGTAAGCGATCATATTTCTTTCTACTTTTTTGGGGTTATTAGTCAATTTCGAGGTAGTATACAAAGCAAAAGATGCACTACATCGTCACAATGAGGTTTCAACGTTAAACTCACATCTTTAACATGACAAAAATAAATTTGACCTCAAATGGGATTATAACCTCTACAACCCCCCTCCCCCTTTGCGCCACTGATCGATGCAAAATTGTCCCTAGAGGCTTAAAGTCATTAAATAGAGACCTACCGCTGCAGCTTCTCATTTTAAAACTCTTTAAATAAGACAAGGCTGTAATTTTACAATTATAGCTAGATGCAACGTGTATAATTTGCCTTTATGTATATTATTATGTATTTTATACCTAATAATTTATCACTATTATTTCAAAATAAAATCTACACAGAGTCACAGAAGTGATCTAATAAATTTTCAATTGAAAATTTATTTTCAAACATTCATGTCTAACATGTAAACATTCATGTCTAACAGAGCGTAGACATAATTAACATAATGTGTCTTTTATTTTGTTACAAAATAACGAACTATATCAGAACTTGCATTCAATTATGTGACTAAATGAGTCCACAGTGTAGTATTATAAATTCTTCATAGAGAGCCTTATATTGATTTATTGCAGCTATTTATTACACTTTATTGTACTGCGAAGATGTCAGTGCATAGAGGCCAGTAGTAACCTATTCGCAATAAACGGCTTATATTATACATATAGGCCTACATTTACTTATACAGTACATAATTATGTAACGCATTACAAAGGAATAAAACACTACAACGAAGAAGAATAAGACTTTAAAAGAGCATTCATTTTTGTGCTATTCTCACTTTTTTACGTGTTTATTAAACTGAACATAATAAATTCATCCATAAAAGTTAATTATTCTGTTAAAATTATCGAAGTTTCGAGTTGGTCGTTGAAATTAAATCCATTTCAGTAGCGCTACTAGTTAAAGGTGATGCTTAAATAACTGTTACGATATTTCTACAATGAAGATTTTAGTTTTGCTCCAGGATTATAAATAATAGAAATGATACATAAATTGATAGATTTTTTAATCGGTGATGGTTTACTGCGAATCCAATTGTTTTCAATGCCAGACATGGATTGTTTTGCATAGGCCTGTCGGTGCAGTAATTACTTATTTTTTCAAATGGTGAGAATTTACAATTCTAACCATTTATAGAATTGTCAAAATAACAAAAATATAAGATACAAAATTTCAAAAAATTAATACCAGTAATGTCATTGGTTAACAATTCGATTCGCACTAGACCCTAATGAATTAAAAATCTAGCAATTTATGTCATATTTATATGTTATTTATTATCACGCTATAAATTTAGGCACACTGTAAGAAATTAGCGACTAAAGAGTACAGCAGATTATCAAAATAATAAATAATAGAGCATAATCTCATTTTCCGTTCACTGTGAACAAAGTTCTAGATCACCCCATAGAGAAGATTCTTTTGAAGAATTTATATTCTTAAAACTACAACCTTTACAAATCTTTATAAAGCCGAATTAAAAATACTAAAGTGACTATTACACACAAATTAAGTATTGTTAATATTATTATTTTTTCTAATAACTTATTGCTAAGTCAAAGTTTAACGAAATATTATATAGGCCTACTTAGAAAAAATCGTCGATTGTTAATTGCATCAATTTGAATAATAAACTTATAAAAATTCACAAAAATATTGAATATAATCAAGAAAACATATATTAAAACTCGATAGCACTCTAGATGGCAAATATAATATAAGTATTATTATATAAATATAAAAAGTATAGTAATAGCTGTCCTAAAAATCTCTACTTATTAATTAATCACATAAAAAATGTTGATTGATATTATTAAGAGATTGATTAATTGATACTGCGACATTGTTAATATATAACTAACAATATATAAAATCAACAAAAGCAAAAATCATCACATATTTTAGAATAAGAATCGCATAATGTAATATTCGACAGTAGCAGTACAATAAAGATTCAATGCAAAATATTTATGCAAAGTTACTCGTGACAGGGAGCACCAAGTCTTCAGTTATTATTATCCTACATAGGCAGGAGGCAAAAAACAATTTTTACACAATGAGTAATAACTGTCAAGGTCTATCATAATAATAATAAAGGGCCTATAATATTTATTTACACGTTAAATACATTTTAAATAAAGAATCAATACTTCCATTCTAAATGGAGAGATTTCATAGTAACATCTATATTTCTTTAATGCTCATATAAATGATATTATTACATCGGATTAAGCTAACATTATGTGTACATACAATTTTATTATTTTTTCTTTAAATAAAATTAGCTTAAAATCTTAAAACTATAATCTTAAATTTTGCTGTAGCAAGGTACTTAATGATTCGCTTTGCCATCATTGATATAAAGGAACAAAATATTTTAACACATTTTTGTTGACTGATCAATTTTTAAATGACTACAGTAATGAAAATGAAATATAAATTAATTTTTAAATTGAATATTCATCTAACTATAGTATAGGCTACATTAAAAATAAGCTTGATCCGTTCTAAGTTTTAACACAGAATTAAAGATAGTTTAAGACTAGATAAGGACTAGATTAATACTAGACTACATTCTATAAAATATTATATATGAGCAGATGTTACTTACTAATTGTATTTTAATATATGATACTTTAATAAAGCGTTTGTAAGTTAATAATTAGATAAGGAATGCTTAACTAGGCCTATCTAAAAGAAATAACGTATTAGTAAAGCATGTAGTAATGGATATAGCAGCGGCAGTTGGTAATGTTTGTATAGTGTGTTCGAAAAACGGTGAAATAATAACAAACTGAAAGTTAAAAAAGAGGTAAAAATGCTGAAGCAAAAAACCGAAAGATGTCTTATCCTAAAAAAAGTCCTCACCAGTTTTAGGGAAAAGTTTGCCCTTCCCTGAAAAAGTTTAAATGATGTCATTGCGGGTCCGTGGTGAGATAATTAAATCATTGAATTAAAGAACAATATTATACAGTGGCGGCGCCAGGCATAGGCTGGAGTAGACTATAGCCTAATCGATTTTTTCCAGAAAAAAAATTTTTTGGTTGTCAAATTGGTGCAGTTAACTTTCTCTCCGATCTCTCGTTCATAAGTCGTTTTACAAATAATTACAATCTGTTTATTTATGCTTGACGCGAATTTTGATTTATAAACTTCGTCGACTGTCAAAATAAAAAGGTAACATAACGTCTGGGTTTTGTTACAAACACTATTTGCAACTTTGCCAAAAAAATGAGCATTAAAAAAAGGTCATTACTGTTGAAACTGGTTTTATGTTGGCATTTCTTTGGACTCCGGAAATTTGATTGGGCCCGCGTACAAAAACTTGCTGCGCTCATCTGATTATGACGACGAAAAGGATAATTTTAGTCTACTCGGAAAAAAATCCTGGCGCCTCTACTAACAATATAACTAGAAAACTTACTTTGTCCAGAAACGAAAGTTGCAATACTCAGACAAATGAACGTCACCAGCAATAAGGCGTTCTTGTTCTGCATGTTTTTGGAATTTTCACAGAATGAATTTTAAATACTGTTTACAAAATGATAACTGACTGTAAGAAATATATTAACAGTATATCATTTCTGCATCAGTTGAGCAGACAAGAATATCATTCGCATAAGCAACAGTTTATTAAATCCAAAAATTCTCCGACAGATTCTAGAAAGTTCTATTTACAGACGGACCTTGCTAAAATAAATAAATACATAGCTATTGAAATATAAACATGGCTGAAAGCATTTACACAAACTAAAATTATTTAAAGTTTTCAAGTACGCCAAAGTTAAAACTAGAGTTAATTTGTTATAACCTAACAAAACGATGAATAGAATTTTGATTTAATAAACGATGATGATTGCATCACTTGAAAGTTGAAATAAAATTATTGAATTACTGACTTATTTTTTTTAATTTCTTTGCTTTAATTAAAAGCTTAGCCGAGAAATTAGATATTCGATAAACTAAATAGACAAAAATGTTCAGTAGAACAGTTAAAGGTTTAAATAAATCAATAAATTACATACAATTAATAACCTTGTATATTTTTAAGTTAAAAACCTATAAACGTAGGCCTCAGTATAACAACATAAAAAATCAAAAAGATTTTTCACAAATAAATCATAAACGAAACAAATGATTCATTTTATTACAAAAACTGTTATAAACTGTTTATAAACCAGTGCCCGCAAAAAAGATTTTATATATTTCAATATTTTAGTATTTTAAGTAGTTGTTCGTTTATATGAAATAAGGAGGCAATAGTCCATCTCGACTGTTTAACTTAAAGATTCATGACGATTATGCACACGACAGCTCACCTATATTCTCATGCATAAATTACATGTTAATTTTGCTATCTAATAATAGCCAAAGTAGATCTTGACTATCTTCTTTCTTTCAAACATGTATAAAACACAGTTATTAAGTTAACCAATGTTGGATAACTTATAAACGCGTGCACACTGCGCACCCAAATCCAGTTATATTTTCTTCTTGAAAATGTTATAAAAGGCGTATAGACCTATAAACATGGCCTATAAACATGGCCAAACACTTATCATTGTTAAATGTTATATTTTTTCGATATATTTACAATAATTTCTAATGTTATCGCTTAAAAAACTTACGGTCTTTCGGTGCAGCCGGTCTTTAGGCTACTTGCACACGTTGCATGCCACTGCTCCACAAATAACTACACTCGAATTTTAATTTTTGCTACGCAGTAATTTGTATAGCCTAGACCTACAATAGTAGTACAAGAAACAAATTCTAACTGTGAATAGCTAGCCGTTTGTATTCACCGGGCTACTGGTGGTGCATGCTTCCCCATTAGTAACAAAAACGACATTAAATTTGTAAATATACGTTTATTCTTTTTGTCATAAGTCAGCCAGCAGAAATAATAGAAAGAACGTAAATCTCTTAATCACTGAAAAATTAAGTATGACTAGATGATTTTTATACTTCACGGAACATTCAGAAGAAAACATGAACATTGTTATTTTACATTTCTGAGATATAATATAATATATATTTTAAACATTATTATATTATATTTATACAATCATTTACTAAGCATAAGAAGAACGGCGCACAAACATCTACTTTATTTAATTTCACAAGATCAGAAAATTAATTTTTCGCCACACTGATAATTGGCAATATGCTTCAATAGAGCATGTCGCTGTAGACAGCGACAATAATAAATTATTTAGTACAATTATCTTACAGGGCATACTATTAAATACCATGGTACAAGAAAAGCTATTCTCCTTCACAGCGTGCGAGGTTTATAAAGAGGCGAGAGAGGCCCATGCTTGGTAACATCAATAGGCTCAACAGTCGGTTGAGCCTATTGATGTTATTGATATAATCGGTTAAACGCTGAGTTTAAAAGGGTGAAATTATTGCAGAATGATCCACATCAAAATTAACTCATAGGGATTAATGACATATTAAGTTACTAAGATCATTCCAATTTACTAATAAAGATCTGAATGATCTTTATTAGTAAACTAGTATGATCTTAGTAACTTAATATGTCATTAATCCCAATGAGTTAATTTTGATGTGGACCATTCGGTAATAACTTCACCCTTTTCAATTCAACGTTGAAAAGGGTTTACTAGTTTACTAGTAACGCTAGACCAGTAAAACAGAGTAATGAAAAATCGTTACAGGTAACTTCGTCTCACAGTGAATTCAGGTCAAACAAGTTTGAAGTTCCACGTTTAGTGGGTTTAATGTTAATTTAGTCACTTCTGCCCATACTATACTTGTACAGTTCAAACAAAAAAAACCTATTCAATTATGCAATATGTCCCAATTGACCATGGGGTGAAACGACATGATATTTGTCTTTGTGTCTGGTTGATCACCCATCGCAGCGGTGACGAGGTTGTCAGCCTCTATTGAATAGTGACCCATCCATCGCTAACTAGAAACATCCACGTGGCGACCACCAAGTATTTATATCACAAGTAATTCCAGAGACGAACATATGATCCAACAACTAGTAACTGTAATAAGTGTGATATGTAATAATGTTTGATATTGATGGTTCCACGATAACTCGTCTAGAGACTTTTAGTTTACGACACTTTGTCTACCGACATTTGATCCACCGACATTACGCAGACCAAATGTTGGTCTGTATAATCACTAACTGTGACCCTAATAAAATAATCCTAACCTTAAGCATAATCCTAACTTTAATCATAACTCTAAATCTAGCCTGAAACCAACCCTAGCTAATACCTTAATGTTGCAGTAGATCAATATGTCGACAAGCCTCGTATAATCGGTAGACGTAGTGTCGTAGACCAAATGTCTGTCGACGAATTATCGTTACACCGAAATTGCTATTGTGTGAAATTGAATATTATAAGGCTGCCAGCAACCATGGTATTTACCTACTGCAAAAGGCGACTTTAAACAATCAGGCATATTAATGATGAAATAAACGAATTCTCTCACTCGCGATTAGTTGCAAATAACTAGGGGTCGCCACGCACAGGATGAGAATCTCTATAATAATCTACGCGGTGACTAAGGCTAGGCCAGAAAGTTTAGATAGAGCAACAATAGACGATATTGTCACCAGGCACCGACAGCATCGAATCGCTATTCAGCAATGCAAACTATGCGCATGAATTAAAGAAAAATGTAGCAATGTTCCGTTTAGTGTAGCTGTGTAATGCGGTTAATAAGGATAATTATTATGTTGTCATTTCAATGGATCACAGAGAATGAGGGGGAGTGGGCAAAGTGTGGTCACAACCAAACAAGATATTTTTAGTATACATTTTCGTTTCAGTCGTGTCATCTCAATGAATTGTATTTTAGTCATTATCTTTTCAGAGTAGTTTTCAAGCCATAGAAACTTTGCATTGGTCTCCATCGTCATTGTAGTCACATTGTAGTCAAAAATTATTTGTCCACAAAATAATTTTTGTAACTTTATGTTATGATTGCTTACAAAAAGTCAAAATAATAACTCGATCGCGGAATCAAGTTGCTACGCTATAAATTTTTACTTAATGTCTAATTGCCTATAATATTTTATATAAAGACTGTTTTCTAAATTCGAGTGACATTTTATCTGTAATTGTTTCAGTAATAAAGATTTCAAAAGTTTCAAGCTAAACATTAAACATTTCAGTGCTTATTATCAAAGCTTTATTGGCAAAATGATGAAATACTATTAGGATTCAGAATGGTCCCGATTCGATTCCTTTGGAAAACATCGCAAACTTGCCGAACCGTTTAGTAAGATGCTGAA
This sequence comes from Oconnorella tubifera, assembly GCA_034700105.1. Taxonomy (NCBI): domain Eukaryota; kingdom Metazoa; phylum Annelida; class Clitellata; order Enchytraeida; family Enchytraeidae; genus Oconnorella; species Oconnorella tubifera. Next base: position 7,797 of record JAQIXG010005825.1, read on the forward strand.
ATTGGCAGCAACGTCTGAGATATATAATATCCAGAAGTTAAATTTAAATATATAATATCCAGAAGTTAAATTTAAATTATCTACAATGAGTGAGAAGTTTTCAATGTTGAGATAGAAGCAGGACAACGCCTTAAATATAAGATTAAACATGAAATCTGAAAAATCTGATTTACTATTAAATTTTGTAGCTTGCTGTGTAGTTGTATAATTTTCAATTATAAAAAAGTTTACATGTAGTATTATTATGTTAAGAATTTTGCAATCTAGAAAAAGGTAAAAAAATTTAATATCTTCATACCATTTACACTGTTTATTTCATAATGTATTTACTTTATAATTTAAAGATTAATAATTGCATGGAAATGTGCGCACAGAAAACAGCATCAATATAAAATAAAGAAACATCAACAAAAAATATAATATAAAACATGCAGATTTATTAATAAATTTTAAAGAATCGTTATTTAACAAATTAATACAATATCTGAAATAATAATATAATTAATCGCATAAATAGACAATTGTATTATTAATACATCTGTAAATCAAAATAAATGAATCTTAGTCATAATATATATAACATATTTAAACATGAATTTCTAATAGAAATAAATCAACCGGTGCAACAAATAAAATGCTAAAAATAGATGCATAGATTTCACCCAGGCAATGTGAATAATATACAGAAAATTAGACTATATCAAAAATAAGTCTGTAATAAAGCCATTTAAATTTCATATAAAGAAATCATTCCCTATAATTACAATGATCAATAAGAATTAAACATTACATAAAGCCAACAATGCATTAAAAATATTCGCTTCATTGAAGTTTTGAGTCGAGAGTGATGACGTAAGATATCGCAGTTAGAAGTGAAGTTAGACAGTAACCCTCTTCACTCATCAGCTCACTAATTACAACAGAACAAAATATAAAAGATATATACAGTGAAAGAAAAAGTATTATAATATCGTGAATATTTTACGGCATGATCAGTCAAAACAACCCCGAAAAATTGATCCCCACTATTAATTCTTCAAAATAGGCTCCAATAAATCAATCCCGATTTGTTGTTTCTTAGGATTAGGTTAGGGGTTATGATTCGAGTTAGGGTTAGGATTACAGCTATGGTTAGCGGTAGGGTTGGGAGTAACTAAACCATTAATAAATCCTAACTAACCTAACGGTTGGCTAATTTTGTTAAAAGCTTAGATAAATTTTTTCATCATTATTTATTTTGAGCACTTACACAATAAATTATATTTAGCTCAAAAATTAAACTAAATTAAATTTGAAGTTAAATTTGATTGATATGAGTGATAAAGTGAATCTTATAATAATAGGACTAAACTTTACTTCAATAGCTTTTATGTTGCCGCACTTCATTAGACTTTCTATATATACTTTAAAATAGTTTCTTAACACTGAATCATTTCTCAAACTAAACATTGAGAGAGTAGATAATTGCAAATTAAACTAAATGATTGCAACAAAATTTATATCAGAATCAGAATAGACTAGTAAGCTCTAACCTCTCTTGGACCATATCCATAAGTAAGCTGCATTCAGTAATGATCTGAGGCTGCTGTGTTTTAGTGACGATAAAAGATAGAATAGGAAGAAGTTCATCAGCACCTCTACAATCATTCATTGTTATTACAAATATTTAAGATATTTGGCAAAGTGAAATTGTAAATTTGATATCAAAACAACACATTACTCTTTGTAAGCATTTCAAAATGAAAGAAAATTCAGCAAGTCCAAATGAAGAACTTTCTGAAGTTAAACAACTTATGTAAAAGAAATTAACTGAGATTAAAAATGAATTTAGATTTTTTGAAGTCAAATTATTCTCATAAAGAGTGCTTCATGTATTTGAATTTCCTTGAAAAAGTAAACCATATTTATAATTTATATTAATTTTATTCCATGCATTCCAATATGCCTATCATTGCTGATATAATTATTACCCTAATTAGTAGAGATAGTTTATTTATAGACATTTCATTGAAATTTACTTCCAAACAACAAAGTAATATTAAAATTTTAATCTGCTTGTAAACTATTATATAAAAATATATATAAAACAAAATGTGATATTAGTTGATAATCACTTATCATAACTTACAGACTAGGTTGACTGCTTGATTGCGAATAGTATTCAGTGACGCAATGAATGATATTTCTAGACGACTGGACTACAGAAACAACAGCCAAATTTTCATAAAAAAATCCAATTAAATAATAATTTATTTATCCAAATTAGATATGCTAGAAGTGCAATCAGATACCAAATCGATATTTTTAATCTTGAAATTTGTATGTTTAGATACCAAATCAAGATGTTAATCTTGATATTTGTATATTTAATATTATTACTTTTTATAATTTTCGATTGTTGGTATCCAAATCAGATAAAACAAGAATACCTGAATCTATTAAACAGTTTACTCATCAGTATAAATGTAGCATCAAAAAGGCTCATAAAAGTATATTGCAAGTAACGAACCGATGCATTGAAGCTTGTTGATAGGCGAGTATAACTCACTAAGTCGTCTTAATTCATCAATAGCCAATTGATATGGCTCAGCTTTTACTTCAGATTTTGATTCATTGATCGATAAAGACATCAAATCCTCGTTCAAACAATCGCTTAATGTTGAGTCATTGTCAGATGTCACTTCAACAGGATTGAAAGATGGAAGTAAAGCAAACTTCTGACTGATGCCAAAATCTGAAGGCGAAGAGGATGCATTCTTTTTCATAGCAACATCTAAACTAGATTCTTTGTTGGCAGTCAATAAACTAAAATAGCAGTGAAACAGCAACACACATCACATGTATTAAGATCAGTCTTTTCAAATTTACTGAGCCTTGCAAAGAAAAGCTTTTATTATATGAAGTTTGTTTGAAAACATTAGCTTTTAGTCCGTGTCCAGCGCTGTCCAACCTTTTTCATACCGTGGGCCACTTAAAAAAGATTTACCCAGCCGAGGGCCAAACCAAATTTTCAAATGCAGAGACAATGAAATTTACCACTAATAATAGTGGTAATACTTAAGTTTACTTAATACTTAAGTTTACTTAGTATTATTAAGTTCACATTTTAAAATATAATGTATTAAAAAATGTGTACGCTTTACTTTACGATATATTTTAGTTTGTACACTTTTTAATTAAGAGTTGTCATAAAATAATAGTAATAATATCCATGCCATAGCTTTGCATTAA
>JAQIXG010005826.1:0-11026 GCA_034700105.1 Oconnorella tubifera
GAGAGAGAGAGAGAGAGAGAGAAAGAGAAAGAGAGTTTAAAAATGAAGGGCAATAATACGTTATGGACGATAACGTCATAGGTTGTAAAATTTCTAAGTAAAATTAGAAAAAAGTGCAAAGAATGAACATGGCAAGGAGAGAAATAAGTTAATTGAAATGTAATACATAGTATTTTACATAGTTTTTTAAAACTAGTTAGAAAAGTAACAGGTAAATATGTTTTATGATAAAGATAAAGCAAAAGAAGATCGTGATGAAAAATACAAACTTCTATTATTCATTTATATCATCAAGTATGTGATTAAATATTTAAATCATACAATTCTTGAGAAAGTGATATTTATGCTAAATGATGGTTTAAAAAAATACATTATCAATTATTGACATTAATTTGTAAACTTTATTACTGGATTACATCAACCTGCAGACCACAGTTACTTAAATTTATTAACATACAAATCATAGATTATAACTAAAATTTTACTTGTAAAATAAATCTAATTAAAATTTTAACAATTCACAATAATTATTATGTCACTATGAATCAATAAACATAACATTTAAACAACATATTTCAACAACCATTATGCAACATTATATGCACTAATAAAATACAGTATATGCGTAGGCCTATTGTTTGGTTTTAGAACGATTCGTCCGCGGACGATTCGTCTCAAATTTTTTTTAAAACTTGGTATAAGTATAAGGTGTAATAATTATGGAAATCAATATACGAGATATCACAGTTATTTAATTACACACAAGATTGTGTATTATAATCAGACAAAATCTTTTAAGTTAAGTTAATGTCTATTTACTAAAAATATTAACTAAAAGAATACTATTCACCCTAATAATTTAAATAATAATAGAATATGCAAATCTGTTATAAAAAGCATTTTTTTTACAAAAGGTAAGGACAACTAAGTATCAAGGAATCATATCAACAACGAAAATTAAAAAATTAAACACTAAAGAAAGTAATTAAACAATGAAGGGAAAAAATAAGGAAAAAAAAATGAAAATAGTGAAGGAAATAGAATTGAAAAATTAAGAAAATAAAATAAATTCAAGAAAATCCTTAAAAATTAAGCAAATTAATTTGAAATAAAAAACATATTCAAAAATTAAGAAATATAGAATAAAACCACAAAACACTAACTCCGTCAAAAAAAGTGTAAGGATGCTTTTTTGAGACGAATCGTTCGCGAGACGAAACATCCGGAGGTAGATCCTCCGTGAGACGAATCGTCCGACAAACGAATCGTCTGAGACGAACACTCCGCGAACGAATCGTGCGGGGACGAATCGTCCGGATACCTATTATTCACGTTTAAGTGTACGTGCATTTGCGTTCTAGGCAATGTTATTAATAAATAATTGATTAAAAAATGTCTTTAAATTATTGTTTTGAATTGTATTAATAAACTATATTGTATTAGTCAATCATTATGATGTATTTAAAATCGTTATAAAAAAAACAAATAACGGAGGGTAGTCAAAGTAATACATAAAAATGAAAAAGAGTGTCTGCAGAATAGTCATAATAATACAACGTTAAATACACTATTTTATTGTCAACAAAAATTTCAGTAAAATAGTCTATTTAAATACCCTTAGATTACTGTCACTTTGTCATATCTTCGATTTGTTTAAATATACGATTTCTTTGCTACGCTCGTTCATTTAAAATGCGAGAACTATATATCGTTCACACACTTTTTTTATGCACGTTCCATGTAAGTTAGACACCCGGACCTTGAAATTAAAATTGAAGACTTCCTTCTTTCCCTAAAAATAAATACATTAATGAGTACCATTACAAATTAACCCTGTAATTGCAACTTGGGTGTAACTAAACCCCAGATCTCTTGTCTGTTGCATACTCTATATATCATCTCCCAAAGAACATTAACAGTATATAGCATATCGGAATGCCTCTTGTACTCCCTTGTCACATTTTGACAAAATGATGACAATCCACATTCATCATAACTGGTTGGGGTTGCTTATTCCGGTAACTATAACTTTTTTGGTAACCTGGGATGTAAATAAAATCCAATCTATTTACATGGGAAATTGTGTTATGACAAAAAAATGTATGTTGATAACCCGTTACTAGGACAATATGTTTCAAAAATACCAGACAAAATACCAAACCTTAATACCAAAAACTTAAATGGACAAAAATCCCTAAGTAAAATGTCCCAAAACAAAGTATTTTAAATCAAATTGCAAAAATATCCCGGATGAAATATCCAAGACCAGAATATCACGGGACATAATGTCACAAGATCAAATGCTCCTTTCTAAAATTTCAAAACATAAATCTTTCTTTATAAAAAATATATATAGTTTTAACCTTTACCAGTATTTACTTACATTTGTTCAACCATACTTTTTCCGGAAAGATTTGTCCAGATACATTTCATCTGGGAATATTTGGTTCAGCCATGGATTTGTTAATATACAATACATCAATTATAGACTAATTAGACGCAATAATCCTAACGAAGTGGGAATATGCCAAATGCATGAAAAATTAAAGCTTGCCACTTTAATCAAAATTAAAATAAAATGTCCAAAAAAATATTTAGTATTATTTTAAATATAATTAAAGTTAAATAAAGTTTTCAAAATAAAACACCTGGAGTGAAAACAGCCCACGTTACCAAAGTATGCCATTTAATTACGATACAGTTGAATGTTAAAAAGAGCATTGTGATATTAGGATAATAAAAAATAAGCTTAATGATTAGAATTTGGCAACAATGTTCTAAAATTACGTTTTTGTATTTTCGTGTTTTTTTCACGAGAATACGAACATTTAGGAACGATATTCAGACACAGAAGATTGCGATCGATCATAGATACTATTGCAGAAGATCCACAATTATCAAGCCCTCGTAGATTAATTTACTATAAATGCAAGCAATATATGCACTTATTTATGCTTTAAGATTGCTGAGAGGGAGCATTTAGTGCTGGCGTTTAACATCGAAAAGTTTCATCATACCTTGTCTATGTGCAACCAGCTTACAGCATTAAATTTTACACCCTATTGGCTCAGTTATAAATCACTGAAAGCACTAAGTACTAATCACTATGCATCATTTTTAAGTTTGTATGAAGTTTAATTAATAACCAGCAAATGATTTGGATCAACTTAACTACAAAATTATTACAAACACAAATAAATTTATATGCACTCACTACGTGCATATTTATACAATATCAATCAATTATAAACATTTAACTTTATTAAATAACTTTATTAAACTTTATTTAACTCTTTGTTAATTAAAAACTTCAAAGGCAGTTCCTATTATGTAACTTTCAATTTGAAAGAAATTTGGACAAAAGGTATCACAAATCATGAAAAAAATCCAAATTTTTCGGTAGTTTGTTACATAATCAGTTTGATTAGGTATAATGTGCCGGATGCGAAATTCGCATGACATACACTTCCTATTTAATAACTTTGTTACAAACTGCAGTGTTATATACAGTGTCATATCAACAATTGTAGACAATTCACCTGCAGAAAAATATTTGCATAGCTATACACTGTCACTTTTTAATACGACAATTTAGTTTAAGCATATAACACAAACTACAGTTTAGTCAATAACGTAAAACCATCAATTATACATTCTCAATGTTAGGCCTACTAATTAAATTAACATTACGGGTTGTTTTGTTCTTATGACAGTGAATCAGTTGAAGTCTCTACTAAAATGACTAAAAAGATCAGGTAATGTAAACATTGCATGCTAGTACCATCAGGCAATATAACACAATAACTAAAATTATTGTATTACATAGCCTTAAATTACTTCACCCTTTGTCTGAAATGGTTTTCAAGCATTTTAAAGTATTCGATTGATGGTATTTTTCAATTTCTTTAAATTTAAAGGTATATTTGGTAAATGCTGGAATGTCATTATTTTCTCATCATAATCGGTGTCAACAAAATTTCGTGTAATAATTAATTGAATTTTAAAAATAGGGGTTATATTGTTAACTATCACAAAAGGTGTCGCTTTTCTATCTGTTTGCGATCAGTGATTAAATTTTGTAAGATTTAAATAGTGATCATAATCATAATTTTATGTTACTTCTATGTTATTTTTGTGTTCATTTCAAAATTTTCTAAGATAATTTACGATTTAAACAATGAAAGCAATCGCAAATTAACAGGAATTATAAAAAATCGCAGACAGTATTATATTTTAACAATTTTTTTATTCGTTAATAGTTACTAAATATTTTTAATATAACTAATTTTTAGTTATTTAATTATCTTAATGCAGATTTAACATATCGTTGATTATTATCTATTGCATAAAATGCAATTAACTATTAATTACGATTATGACCATGCACGTCTTAACCGTTTAAATTTCTAATCACAGACAGATTGAAATCCGACACCTATTTTGATAGTCAACAATTTGACTGAAATTTCTAAAATTAATGTAATCATTAAATTGAATTAATTTAAACCGATTAAGGTAGACCAATAGTGACTCCAATAACATTAATTAAATTAACGTTTAATATTAAATAAGAAATTGAAAAGCATTTAGTAACTATTGACGAATATAAAAAAATGCAGACACAAAAGTTCTTGAGATGTAATGCTCTCTGCAATTCCTCATTTTCCAGTTGTTTTCATCATTAGAATCATCAATTATCTTAACCCTAGAACCGTAACCCGGGATGTAAACATACAAGAGAACTATTGTATGCTCCATATCTCCTCTCCCAAAGTTTATAACCAGTTGAGCTTATGGGAATGTTCCCATAGTTAAGCTTAAAGGAGTACTCCCCTAGTCATATTTAGGCAAAATTACGACATTTCTCATTTATAGGGATTGGTGGGCGTGGCTTATTCCGGTTACTAAACCTACTTTGGTAACCTCATTATAATTCTCATTATAATTCTCATTATAATTAGATCGGGGTTTACTTTTGGTAACCTAGGTTACCAAAAGTAAACTCCGATCTAATTATAATGAGAATCTGCAGTGTTATTGATAAAATAAAGTCTGTTGTCGATAATCAGGTACTTGGACAAATAATGTTGAACAAAATGTACCAGACAAAATGCCTCAGACAAAATATTCATAAACAAGATATCACTGTATAATATGTCCCAAAACAATATATACTAAGACCCAAGATAAAATATCCCCGGATGAAGTGTCCCAGGCCAAAATATAACAGGACACATGTCTCTGGATCAAATGCCCGTAATTAAAATGTCCTTAGACAAATGACTTTTTTTAAAAAATATCTATGGTCGTAATCATAACCGGTATTTAGTGACATTTTTTCAATATGATTTTTTCTCTAAAATTTCCGTGGAGATATTTTATCCGTGGAGATTTTGCCAAACCATGGATAACCTTTATCACATGACTTTTGAGCAAAAACATCAACTAGTCTGTTCAATTAATTCCAAACTCTCAGCATATATAATATGTTATTGATAAAATAATTCCTAATTGGTTTGGGGTATTCTGTCATATAATTATAACTTATTATATTTTATAATTATATCATGTAATTATTTAAACACATAATTATATGTGCTGATTGTTTGGAATTGCATGAGCGGACTAGCTGATGTTTTGCTCAAAAGCTATATGATGAAGGTTATCTATAGCTAGACAAAATTTAGTTTTATGACAGAATACCCCAAACCAATGAGGGGCTCAAGAATGTAATTCCTCGTTGAATCGCCAGATGGCATAAATTACGACAAGGACCAAACTTTTTCCGGTTAAATTTCCAAGTTAATAACAAAGAATTTATTTTATAATTTTTTATTCAAAAATAATTTAAAATAAAAAATAACATTTTAAAATTATTTAAAATATTTAAATGACCACTTTCAATCAACCTCTTTACTATGGCGAGTGGACTTTAGCGCAATTTAACGCGAAATTATGAAAAAGCAGAGCTTAACTAAACTAACGAAACTAGATCTCGTTAAGGTTTGTTTATATGTTTATCCGAACTTAAGTGATATATAAAAGGGAATAACTTGCCTTATTACTTCCCTAATATTTTCTGCGCTATGTTAGACATATATAATTAAATATGCATTAAAATTATAGACTTTCTTAATTACATGAATAATAAAATTTAATACATGACATGTATTGAATTTTATTACACGTTTATTAGGGTACGGTAAAATGCTGGTTTGCTGATTTAGACGGATAAAATGCTGATTGGAAAATTTTGATGGATCAGCATTGTACCCATCATTGCATACTTTTATCAGACCACAATATTATTGTAGTACAATAATAAATGTACTAAACATTTAACCACAAAAGCAAGAGTGTTTAACATATTTTAATTAGCACAGGATAATGTATTTATACGAACTAGATGATTGAGTGTAGCATTAAATCATTACAGTGATGGCTTCAGATCAATTTTATATCCCTTACATAAGTTTATATTATAAACTTGTTCATCTATACTATTGGAGTTTTTATTTTTCATTATCATCAAGTTATTTTTACACTTAATTTTACTGTCTCTTTACTTTAGACTAAATTTGAAACTGTTTGACTTTTCAGGCTGGGATCATGGACAGAAACAGTGATTTCATCTGTGAAACATTATTAGACAACAATTTTGCTGTGAATCGTCCACAGTCGCACTGTTATCAATACATAAATGAATCATTTGGTATGTTTTTTGTTATGTTCATATTTATTACTCATACGAATCTAATCAAGTAGGAAATTCGCTTTTTGTTTTTATTTATGTCCTTTCAAATTACGAAATATTTAGTAAATAGAATTAGTTTAAAGTAGTTACATTAATTTAGATTAAGAGAAATAAATGAAATTAAAGCATATTAATTTAACTAAAGTAAATTTATAATGAAGTAAATTCTTTATACACTTTTTACAAAAGGTTATTTTGTGTACAAGAGCATTATTATTTGAAACATAGACTATGTGTGATTATTGCCATTCTTAAAATTTATTTCTTTTCAAACTATTTAATTTAGGTGTCAAATATTGGCCTGAATCATAGAGCAGATTATTCATCAATCTTTGATAAAGTTCTTGACGAAAAGTCCAATAATCTCTATCACTAACGTTATGTTACATCTGTACGAATAGCGTCTCATCGGAATGAAGATGCGTTCCTTTGTGCACAATGTTGTGCTGACATGTAAAGTATAGTTGACGAGTCTGACTAGAATCTGTTTATAGAACTTTTGCATTTATTCGTATTCATGTTTTAATTCTTTTAATATATGCTCTTTTATTTCTTCATTCAGTTTTATCTTGTCTTTTAAACAATTTATTATACGATACTCTCATGTGGCATTGCTATTGTTCTGTGATTTTATTAATAAGCTCATCTTGATAATAAAAGCGACTTACAATGAAATAGATTTAAGATGTAATAGTTAGTAAATGTTAACTCCTCCTCAATCTTTTCTAGAATGTGCCGGTCTCAAGCCCGGAGTAAGGAGAATTACATTCTATTTTAGTAAATATTCTACGTAGATAATTTCTTAACCTAAAAGTAAATGTCTTCATTTTTGGGTTAGTGTTAGGATGATGATTTTAATTATGTAATTAGAATTATGGATTGTTTGATTTAAATAAATAAATGAATTGGCTAATCTGGTAGTATAATGTAATCGATGTCATTTTTGTCTGGATTTCGTATAGTTTATCTCCCCCCTCATCCAATGTCCCCGGGAATTTGCCACGTGACTGTTTGGCAGGGGTTGCAATCCAACATAAATTAATAAAAATTTATTTTGTTGTAATGATGATTTCAAGAAAATTTAAATTGCAATACATGAAATATTAATTTTTACAATGACGTTAACAGTAACGTCATTTTTATTCATGACAATAAATTAACTTTCTTTTAATTGAATATTCTGGGATGTAAATTCTATCAGGGGATTATAGATCTGTACTGCTTCTTTACAGTGAGCATGTGAAAAATTCTATTCATTAAATTAGCAGCTTCAGATTGAGCCTGTAAAATGTAAAACTCAACAACTTGCATTATTTAGTTACTTTTTGAAATTTCGCAGCAATATAGTACATCATGACCTGCTGCATAAATATAATATTACTACCTTTCGTAGGCCTAATTTTTTAATAAATTTATTATCAAATTCACATCTTTTTTCTTTCACCCTGTAGAATTAAAAAAAACTGGAATGTGGCTATATCAGATCACTATCAGATTTTTTTCTGATTCCAAATATTTAAATGTTTTGCCTATACTCCCAAAAATGCACAAATTTATAATTATTCTACCGCATTATAATATCTGTAACAGTTGTTGTTGGTCCTACATGATACTTGCGCCCTTAGCAAGTAGTCGTCAGTTATAAATCTCTCATTAACCAATTAGGAATAATATTCCTAAAGCCTGTAGAAATAAACTTACAACTATTAATAAAAAATTTAAAGAAAAATATTGTGGCGGGCGGCTCGCGGGTCGTGATGTCGTCTAGTCCACGGCCGAATGTGGACATCGACACGGGATTTTTGTCCCTCCGCGTCGAGGAAGAACTACTATCGGACATTATTAATTAAAAACACAAGTCTAAATGCAAAATATAAGATCCGCAACTGGCGTATATTCTAATAATTAAATATATTTACAAAGAATAATGTTCGTAACTAACAAGTCTTTTATTGAAAGTTCGTAACTAAACTAAAGTCTTTTATTCAAAGTTTGTAACCAAATTAAAGTCTTATATTAAGAGCTCGTAATTATTCTGAGATAACGATTCGTTCTAGTCATCGACATGAGATAGATGCTGTGTAGTGTTTCAGGCCACGTTGGATGGGTACCAGCGACCACCTAAATATCACCAATTATCCCGGACTCTGGGCAATGAAGAAAGTTGACTAAGTCCACTCCAAAGAAAAATTTGCGCTGGGGCCTGTTCACTTGTGTACTTTTTTTAGTTAAAATGCGCGAAGTCCCCTTCGTCGTCGGAAATCTTCTAAGTCCCACAGCCGGAGCGAGTAGGGAAGGGTCCCGCCTGAAAGCCTCGTCTACACTTGCTTAGCGCGTCGTCGGGAGGCGTACAGCGACTCCCCTGGTACGCTAAGTTGTTGAAGAAATCTTCTAAGTCCTCCGCCGGAGCGAGTGGAGAAGGGTTCCGGTCGAAGGCGCGTCAATCTCGTCCTGCTCTGCTCGTCTTCATCTCGTCTTCTTCTAGTATCTCTATACTAGGTCTTTACCGTCTGAAAGCTTGAAGAGAAGTGATCCTTTTTACGTTGTAGCTCGCTGCTTTATATACTAAACCGAGACCATTCCTGTAGGCCTGTGACGTATAACAAACTTCGTCAGACCTCCCGTTGAGTAAATTCGACTCGTCAAATGTTGACAGCTCCGGTCCACTTTTATCAACTTCAAACGCGCAGCAACATTATTATATATATTATTATATAAAATCAACACGCTGGCGGTTAACTTCAAAGGGCTTCGAGAACATTCTCAGCTTGTTTTGTCGAACACGTGCAGGCATAGACCTACAGCCAGAATATCATTAAGTTTTCGGTTAACTTCAAAGCGCTTCTAGAATGCTCTAGGCCTAAGAATTTACTCGCATGAAAGTCAGCCAATAGAAATTGTTATCAACAGTTGTATTAATAGTTAGCTCGTGCAATCTAGAAGATTCAAAGGCTTATAAATTATCGAGTAGGGTAGGCCTAAGTCAACGAGTGCAAAAAGCGCTGACTTCCGTATAGTGTATCAAATTCTATCAAATAACCCTAATCCTAATCCATTTGCATCGGCCTGTAAAACGTACATCTACACCGAAATTCTAACCCTAATGATTCAACTTAGTTATAGCTACAATATGCCACCATTATTTTTATCCTATCAACACCAGAATTCTGACCCTAGTCACTTAACTTTAGCTAAGTTAATAACACATTACGATTTTCATCAGTTTGACTCTAATTTTAATCCACATTTGCATCGGCATGCAAAACGTACATCTACACCACAATTCTAACCATAATAACTTAACTTAGTTGTAACTACAATTCCCCACCATTATTTTCATTCCATCAACACCGGTATCCTAACCCTAGTCATTTAACTTAGTGATATCTACAACGTATTATTTCACTGTATCACTGTAAACCTTAGCGACTAAATTAAAACTACAATAAAGCATTACAATTTACATCCGGTCTTCCTTATCAACTTAATACTTTATTTAGAATTTCAATATAAAACTGCCCATTTTAATCTATCTTCATCGCAAAACAGTTTGTACAGTTACACCAGAGATCCAACCCTAATGACTCAGCATAGTTGAAACGGCAATGTGGCACAGCGATTTTTATTACATCATCACCAGAATCCTAACCCTGATTCTTTGAAAATCATCACAATATCCCAAGTATTTAAAATTGTATTATCTTGAAAAGATACAGATTAGTCAAGTTTTCCTCTATAAACAGTGGGGTGTGTACCAGGTTAAGTAAGGTAAAAAACTACGAAAAACTACGTTTAAATACTCTGTTTTCAAAATTAACGCACAGTTCTATTGTTTGCTTATAATGATGCTACCTGAAACTGTTGTTCAAATTATGATACAACAGATTGATTAAAGATTATTATCCACTGCGTAAGATTGAATTAATTATTGTGCTATAGGGTTGAAAAATTATGATTATGACCGCTGTTTAAATCATATCAATTGCTTATAGCAGAAATATAGAAATGCAAATCATTTTTTGGTAATCAATAATTTAACCCACATTTTTCAAATGTAAGTAATTGTTAAATTAAAAATTATTTACACCGATTATGGTGAGAAAATAGCGACCCTCCAATGTTAATAAAATAGACCTTTAAATTTAGAGAAATTGATAAATATATGCAATCAGTTCCATTTAAATAGCTTAAAAACCATTTTAGTCAAAGTGTGAAAAAATTGAATGGACATTTCAGTCATTGTAATACAATGACTGGCGATTTTAGTCATTG
>JAQIXG010005827.1:0-11025 GCA_034700105.1 Oconnorella tubifera
TACTGTAAATTCTATATTTATTTTGTAATGTCAATTTGCATTGCTATATTTTGTTAATAAACTCATCTTTTATTTCACGTATAAATTATAATATTGTTTAATGATGAGACGTGATTTAAATTTACTAAATAAGCAAAAAGACTTTCACTTTATAATATTACGTGATTATTTCTGAGATTTTTTTACATAATAACAATTAACTACTGTTCGATTCGATTATACTACTATTATATTATTATTACTGTACAATTGATGGAACGTTATTCTCATTAAATTTAACAACTACAAAAATGAGAAATATAATATTGAGGCTGAAAGTTAATCTTCCTTGAATTTAACAGCAGCCTAATAATTACTACTAGTAATAATTAGTTAACAAATGATGCAAGTTACTAATTAATACTAACTGACATCATTTATTATTTATTTAATAATTAATATACTTATGACAAAATAAGATCGTCACTAAATATATCAATACTAAACATTCAGTATTGTTTTAACGAATGAACAGCCAAGGTATTCATCCTTTACCCCCGAGCATTCTCAAAAGCTTCCTTTGCTATAATTTTTTCTTCAAGTCATATCAGCACAAAAAAGCTATTACAATTTCTTTACAAATTTTCCTTTGTGAATAAAATAGTTTATATTAATATTTCAATACAGGAAACAACAGGATATATAAAAATAAAGAAATGATAATAAAAAAATATAAACGATGAAGAAAATATATATAACGTGCATTTAATATCAATTCATACAGTTCGTTCAATATTATACATAGTGCAATGCAGAAATATATATACATACAAATGCCTATTACATTATATTCTCTATTAAATACACAAAATATTATATCACACATATTATATTATATATACAATGCAGATAATAATAACCATAGTGCATAATAGTTTAATAACCATCAAGGAATGATGTTGAGAAAATAGTCTGGGATAGTGCAAAGTTAAGTGCATAATTTTATGTATAAAATACATGACGATAATCTTTATCTAGTGAAGTTAACAGAAAACTTGAAAATATACTGTATAATATATAATATACATATTATATTTTGACAAAAATAAATTTAGATAACCCGCATACAAATATACCCCACAGGGGAGTATGGGGTGTGTATAAAATCTTGTATAATTCACAGGTTATATTCATGTACGGTAAATACAGTACTCTATTTTTCAGAGTACCATATGACAAGAATTCATTAAATAAAGATTAAACTAATGCATGTACGTAATATCAAAATCATGTAATGTAGTATTAATGCAATCTGCAGAAATAAATTTTATCATAAATTAAACTAACTTTTGAAGATGCATTTAAACAATTGAAGTCTCTAGATGAAGAAATCTAAGTAAAGAAGATAACAAGTTCATATGTTTCAAAAACTGTTACTAAAAATACTATCAACTTCCTATTGTTAGATCAAAATATATTCTAAATGATAGTCTGCTCAAAATCGATTTTGATATATTCAATATTCATTTATTCTTATTTACGCTACGCATAATTTAATATATTTGATTACATTAAAGATATAATTCAATAATTCATTCATATAAAGAATATATAACAACAATAGTTTGATGTTTAGTCTGTCATCAACAATTAAATAAACTTACTTTAATATCACGCAGTAATATAATTCAAAACACAAAAATCTGCAGTCACAAGTATATCAATAATAATAATAATAACAATTATAATAATAATAATAATAATATCTAAATATAAACAATAAAGAATCTCCAGTTAATCAAGTATATAATTACAGATTAACAAAGTAAGATTCTTTACAATATACTCTATTTCACAAAAAAATAAAATATCAATTTCAAGCCTAATATCACACGAAATCAACAATATATATGCAGTCTTGCAAAATGCACACCCAAATAACGTCACAAAATTAGCAATATAAATGACATATCTAGATATAATTCATAGTGTTGAACCGATAGCACATCGTATCATAAATTGAAAAAGCAAGAAAAAAGAATTCAGAAAGTTTGCAAGAAGAATAACACGAGTTTCTTCATTTACAATTATGAAAATGAAATAATCATTCCGATGAAAAACAGAATTTAAATTCAGAATTTAAATTCTTTAAATTCTAGTTATTTAAATGGAATATGCATTCAATAAGAACAATTTGTCAAAAATTGCATAATCTTTTTTCTGCAATTTCCCATTCAGCAAAATAATTACTAAGAATATATACTAAATATATGAATTTTTTTCTTTATTTGATATGCTTGTTCAAACTATTAACTTACTGTATATTGCTAAATTATACAAATGAGTAATTACAAGAAGTTACCTTAATATATCTTACAATTTTTTCAGTCATTCAGTTTTTATTATTCAGTTATTATTCAATATGTAATAACAAAAAAATGAAACTCTTAAACGATGAATCATTACAATCACTATCTAAGAAGACTATAAATATTAACAAAAATATTAGTTGCATAATATGCATAACATTTGCATAGAATGCATGCATGCAGCGTTTAGACAAATTTGCATAGAGTGCATACATGCAACGTTTAGACACTAGAAAACAGTAAAGTTTGCATATAATACATGCTTGTATGTAATCAAACATACCCAGTAAACCAACTTCATATGCAATAAGTAAACAAATATGTAAAAATAAATCTTTGAGTTCAATAACAAATGACAAAATTGGAGCATTTTTTGATAAAATAGTCAGCTGAAAGATGTATTTAAATATTAGGTTATATATACTTAAGTTATGTACAAGCTATTTGCATATGTATACTAAATTATATCTTATATAGAACTTATTCAAATATTACATTGATATTATAATCTATTTTAATATAAATATTGATATGTTCATTTAATACACAACTTAATATACTGATGTCGTAAAATAATATCAATAAATATCGATATAATCAGTATTTATATTAAATCTTGATTAGTCTGATATATAAATACATTGATATTAATAGATATGATATATGAATACGTTTATAATATTCTTAAAATTACAATATTTATATTGTTTACTTTAATATTGTACATTCAAACATCAAATATTCAACGTGAAAGCACATTTGATATAGAATCTTTTGACGCATATATAAGAGAGGTACATTCTAATATATTTACAATTTTTACAAACTGCCCACCGGAAAAACAGAAACAAACACAATATATATACTGTACATATATAAGGCATAATAATTTATCATTATTTAACAAAGTCCATTGATGGTAGAGCAAAGATAAGAACAAACAGGTTCAATTCCCGTGAATTTTAATTGCATTGAAAAGAGTTTCTTTTAGTATAATGATTAAATTGTCAGCTGTTTCTCAAATTATCATTCATATAATACAATATTTCAGACGTTAAATTTAAATTACATTATTAATATAATGCATTAAGTTCAGTATATTAAATTCTGCACTTATATTTAAGGTATATAAAATTCTAGAGGTATCAAATTTAATTTTATATCAGCTAGAAAGTAGAAAGAAAAACTAGCTTTTGAAAAATGTTGACAACTGTTTTTTATATTTACTTAATATCATAGAAATAATGTTCTACCATTAGTTATCACAGTTTTATTAAATTCATTTTAATAATTTACATTTCACATGACACAATATTTGCTCAAAATATCTAAAGGAGGGATTGTGACTGATACCCTTGGTCCAGATTCTAAATATTTAATTTTAAAAAAGATACTGTACAAAATCTAAACATAGAATCTACTTGGAAGGTGGTTAATAAATTGGATTATTAATGAAAATATAAATGACTATCAAATTTTATATCTATACTTGGAATGACAAGTTTTTATCTAACCTACACCAAAAACTTCCATTGCTATTAAAAGATACATACAACTGGAAAGTAATTTTCAATTAAAATGCGAAATCTTAGCACCTACTCAGCACTTAGTCAAATTAAATTTATACAAAATAAATATATACAATGCAGAGGTTATATAATTAACAAAATAATTTGAGTATAATCTCATATTAAAATGATAAGGTAGATTGATATGCATCGCTTTAATTCTACAGTATAACTACAATGCTTAAACAAAATGAGATGTTTCAAGTGATTAAGTATTATCAGATGTTAAAGACTTCAAGGCTAACGTAATTCATTGCACTGTACAATTGATAAAAATACACACCAATCAGAATACCCGAGACATAATGCAGGAATGTGATCAATAACAATAGGCGTTACTTTCAACCAATCAACAAAGAGTATCTTTGATACAATTTGTAATATATAGATTCTGTGTAAACTTGTCTACAGACCTTCGGTCCATGACGCCTGTTTATATTTTGTCGGCCCTAACATTAGCTATAACCCTAATCCTAACCCTAAACATAACCTAATTCTAATATCATAGTAGACCAAATCTCGGTAGATCAAATGTCGGTAGATATAGTGTCGTAGAACAGAAATCGATCAACGATCACAACACCATATGTACATATAAAGCCGAGTTGATGCTATTTCATTAAGATTTCGTAAAAGCAATTTAGATCCGATCCTATTAAAGAAATATTATACAACATTTCTACAAGTTATTATCGAGTACTTAACTTAGCAGAGGTTATAACATTTTTACAGAAGATACTATTTAACAATAATTACAGTATAATGCGTATCGTTATACTTAGAGCCAATAAGAGAAATATCATAATGAATGTAAATATATCAAAATATCTTATTTTAAACAAAAAAAATATTTTAAAATCAAATTAATTTACCCTCTGTTTAACAAGAAGCATTTACAAACTTTCCTCGATCTCACATTGTAACCAATAACAAAATTTATATGATACTGTAATCAAAATTTCAATGAATAAAAACTGTATGTATCTTTGAACCAATGAAATCATTTTATTTCGCAACTAATTATGCTGTTCTTAAATTTAGATATTGTACCAGCCATTTGACAAAAAAATCAATTAAAATCTATAAATTTTCCTTAAATCCTAAATATATGGACTTTATTTCAAATAAAATTGTTTAAGTTATATTGTTAAATCCAGCTTGATTAAACAATATGTATTAAATTACAGATTTCAAATTTTTGATTATTACTATATAACGCTTTAAGATTTATAATTCTTACTACAATTCTTTAAAATTTTATGATTATTACTACAATGCAATCAAACTAATGATTCTTACTACTATGCTTTAAGATTTACAATCTTTACTCTAATGTTTTCAAATTTATAATTCTTACTACAATGCTTTCCAATCTATGATTTGATTCTTACTACAATGCCTTCCAATCTATGATTTGATTCTTACTACAATGCTTTCCAATCTATGATTTGATTCTTACTACAATGCCTTCCAATCTATGATTTGATTCTTACTACAATGCTTTCCAATCTATGATTTGATTCTTACTACAATGCTTTCCAATCTATGATTTGATTCTTACTACAATGCAGTTCGTTCTCTATAAACCAACAAAACCTCTCTGGCATCCAACTCTAATCCGGGATTAAGAAAATCAAAAGCCCAACTATTACCATTAAAATCATCCCCATCTTTCTGAGACAATCCACTTTTATTAAACTTCATATGAGAATAAATCCCAACATTTTTATTTCCATTCACCGGAGGCAGCAGCGTAGCACATCTCGATGATACAGCATTAAACCTAAGTGCTAAATTTACAGAAGGTGGGACCGCAGACTCCTCCATTGGATTTGATTGACAAGTAAACGATATTGGATTAGATAAACTAATATCGTACGGTGAGTTTAAGGCGGGGTTTTTATCGCGATCACCCGCCCCATTGGCTGAATAGTAAGATGATTCTGCAGTAGATTTAGGTGTAACAAAACAACTGGAGTCTGAATCTAAATGTTCCTTTCTCGATGGAGTGGAATCACTGGTATAGGGAGGTAGATTATCATCGCTATTGTAAAGATCCGCTATTGTAGAGGCAGGGCGAGAGACACTAGGCTCCGCCCTTTGTACCGATTTAATGATTTGCTGTGGGATATGTAGACCGGCGCTGATTTCATGATTTTTTAAAGCGGCTATTCGTATGATGGACGCTTTGTCTAGATGATTACTTCGACGAACGTTTGATATGATCTGTATAAATGACAATCGATGCAATTGGATACTTTTCTTACATTCTAAGATTACATATTAAGGTTTTTTAAGATTCTAGTATTATTTCAAAGAATCAAATTTAAAGGAAAGTTAAAACTTTACGTGCACATTAAATGCAGGTTTTGAATGACACAATAAATCATTATACATGATCAAAAGGTCAGTTTTGAAAACAAAAGCTCCCGGATTCAAGTCTTGTGTTGTGAGTAAAATTAGGCAGACTCGCCGCACCCTTTATCAAGAGCCTTAAATTGATATATATATCTTAAACTAACCTTAGTCACAGATGGTAATCAAAACTTTTAATTGGCTTAAAATTGACGAAAAATAACAATCGTTTTTTACATAAAACCATTTCATAAAAAAATGAAACAGTGAAAGAGGCTAAAGTTAAAAATAAAACAAAGTACATCTGACAGAAGGTTACTAAATGATAGATATCAGTTACTTGTTAACGTGACCCGTCAAAAGAGGGCCGACAAATCAACCCTAATTATTATTTCTTAAGTTTTAAGTCTGGATTACAATTAAGGTTAGGGTTAGGATTGCAGTTAAGGTTTTTGCCATTGTTAATGTTACGTTTGGGGTTGATTAGCCTTAGGATTATTAAATAAATTGACAGGTCATTTCGGTTAATGTATTCGGGGCTGTTTTGTCGGGTTAAATTATTAGGGGCATTTTTATCTGGGTACCATTTGTTAGATATACCTGATTTACTGTGGGATAGCGATTGTAAGAAATAGCTGAGTACGGGTTACTTTGTACTAGAGTAGATAAAGATGGACTGCTTGCAGATGCTGAAAAAATTACAAAAGAATAATAATGTTAGGAGAAATGATCAGAAAATAAAGAAAATCATTTTAGTCAGTTTGTCATAGACCTTATATAATATTATTTTTAGAGAATATTTAAGAGAATGTTATATTAATCAGTTTATAATATAACATAAACAATAGTTAGTTTATTATAAAACATTTAGCTTTTATCTATTTTTGTCTACATGACGGAGAGTTTGGTGAAATTTAAAAAATTAAATGTCAAATAAGTTTTAGATATAGCGTAAATATTGCTATATTATGATTGGCCTATTGCCTATTCAGTTTGAGCATCAAGATAAAGTAAATAAAAATTTCTTTCCGTGATTGGTCGCTTGTCTGAACAATGTGTGCTTGTTAAATTTCATACAATTCATACTCCAACACAGAGTAATAATTATATAATTAAATAATTTCATTCATAGCAATGCAAAAGTAAAAACATTAACTTTGTTTAATAAATAATAAAAAAGTGACTGAAAAATACTTTTTAATTTGTTTTTCAATATAAATTTATCATAAATACTTAATAATAATTTCTTACCAGGAGTAAAGCTGCCGTTAGGCGTTAAAGAGAGAATAACACTAGGGGGAGAAACTTTCTGTAAATAAATCAAAACAATTTATAACATAGATTCACTATACATTTATTATTTACCAAAAATACGAGTAAATGCTAATATAAATTCTATTTTCATCTAAATACTCGTAACTATTTGATATGAAATAAATATATTTATATGATCAGATTGAGGCGAAATACTTCTCACAAATTATAATCAGTCTTGCAAATACTAATACAGGTAGTTAACTAATTAAGTTAATAACTAAGTAATTATTTAATTAGTAATTAAGTGAATTAAGTACTAATACTGTGCCAGATGAATACTAAGGGGTGGTGGTAAAAGGAACAAGGGAAAATAACCCAATCTGTTAAAAAAGTTTTTTATTTTTAACTAGTGAAAAAGTTAGGAATTAGGTTTTTGTTATTTTAAAAATTAGGTAAAAGTATTAAAAAATCATTTCCTTTTCTGATAAAAAATGCTATTTTGTACTTCAAGAATTTAAAAATGATAACAATAACAATAAAATGGGATCTCCACTGAAATCTTTTAATGAGAATTAAATCTTAATTACTTGAGTTAAAGTAGGAGTGGCTAGTTGATGGGTGGAACCATCCGGTTTCTCGTATTTGATTGACGGCCGAAGTTGAAGAGTTATTCTATCCGGATCTTTTACTGGCCTCAGTAATCCATCTCGAGTAATAACACTAAAATAATGCTTGCATTATAAATCTAAATTCAATTTTAAAATTTGAAAAAGCATCCTTTGATAGTGCATCCGTTTAGTAAAATCAGTCAGAAACACTTTAAAAACACACTTTGATTAATATAATAAATCTCTATTCTTTGTGCTTTCATGATAATTTTTAACAAGATCCATGTAGAATTTGTCATAATAGTTGATTAAAAATAATATGAACATGACGAGATAGAAAGGACTTTATATATAGTTCATAAAGCAAAGGTTTTAATTAATAACTACTGAATGACACATCAGTGCAAACAAGCTACTTAAGTCAGGCGTTGCAATTTCATGTGTGGTACAAATTTTATGTTGTCTCAAAGAATGCGAACAAGAGCTATGGGAACTAACATACTTGATATTATTATTTGATATCATTCTGCATCTTAAAATTGTCTGATTTTTGGCAATACGTGTTCGATTACAAGCGTAAAATATAACATTTATAAACAATTAGTCCTACAAGATAAATTGACATATATGATACATATAAAAAATATATACAATTCATACAAATAATATATACAATTCACACACCATGTATTATTCTCATCATCAACATTACAGTGAAACTCTCCAACACTGTACTTGGGTAACGCGTATTTGCTGTATTCTGGTAAACTCATACCACTTGGTGCTGCAACTGTAGACGATCGACTGAGAGAAAGACTATCGTTAACTGGATGAATAAAACAAAGCATTAATAGTTTAACTAATGCTTTGTGTACAGACGTTAAAGTTATAATTACCGCATTTGTACAAGCATTAAGGTTAAATTTGATTTGAAACAAAACGGCATTCTTTTAGAGAGTTAGATATATAGTAGAATAATTTATATCGATTTAGTTGTAGTGAAGAGTAAAAATGATCTTAGATTAAAGTATTAATAAAAGATAGATAATCCCAAAAAATAACACGATGAATATGATGATCAACTCGATGATAAAAACAAACAGAAAAAGAACAAATATAAAAAAAACAGAAAAAAAATAAAAAACAACAAAATGCTCACAGGCTAGACATTGAGATGCGGATTCGTTAAATTTTCGTTTATTTCTTCTCAAGCACCAGACAATGCCAAACACGAAAACCACCAACAAACCAACAGCGGAAACTGAGCCCCCTACTGCCACCCCCACCACAACGCCGTGGGAGAACGGAGGGGTGGGAAGGGGGGATGTGGCATTACCGTGATCCATATCTGGTGTTGCGGTAGTCGTTGTTTCATCCATGTTCTTGAAATGGTAATAAAATTAAAGTCTGATAAAACTAGAATTAGTAGGATAGCTTTTATGGTATATTTTCGTTTGTTGTTCAATGTCACATCAGCACAAAAAGGTTAATAAGTGACAGTGACAGAATGTAAAAATTCTGCAGCAATTGAATGTTCTACGTTAATCAAAATTAATTATTAGCTTAATTATAATGTTCCATTCCAGACTTTCATGGAAGACAAATTAATATAACCATGAAATCAAAACATGCAGTGACACTTCAATTTCCGAATTTTAAATTATTTTACAATTTTAATGAATAGAGCATTATCAAATAGAGTCTCAACAAATGTAATCCAAGATAAAACTTAAAAAACATAATTATTCACACGTTTAATACTTCATTAACGGAATAATAATAAAAAGATTTAATATAAAAAATAACGTAAATCATATTCATTAATATAAATAATAAAATAAAATACTTACTTTGAGTATCAGCTGTTTGCAACACGACTAGTCGCGACACGCCCATTGCAAAATTTACAGAAAAACGGGCATCAGATCACTGCACATTTCCCTAAACTAGTATAAAATAGTATAATATAATATAATATAATATAATATAACACATGTACTATAATACTATACAAGTATAGTATAAATATATAGCGTATTATACTGTACAATATAATATAACAGATACGTGTAAAACCATTGATTTATAATTCTATATTTGATCTTATAATTTATATTTGCATTGCAATTGGTTTGGAAATAAATCAACTAACTAGCTATAAAACAAATAGTTTCTACGAGTGTGCTCACTGTTCACTCTATGTGAATGGTTTAAATGTTAAATCTGACTCTTGTAGATGCTTAAATTACTGGGTTTTTCATTTAAATTTTCTCTAAATTAATTCTTCCAGTTATAATGGTGATTTATTAATGAATAATGAGCAGTGTGAAGAAGCATTGTATTACAAACTAATGAACAATTTCTATAATAAACAATCACGATCGCCAAAGCAGAGGACATGAAGATATAACCCCCCCCCCCCCCTCCATGTTTTAGTTTAAATTATTTCTTAGAGCTGAGTAATTAATGAGAAAAAGTGAGATTTAGTTACTTTTGTTGTTAATTAACCCCTTTCAATGTGAAGAATATCATATGATATAATTATTGTAAAGGACCCCTTCAATTTCTAAACCAACCAAAAGGCTGTCTATTAGCAGCTTACTTTCATGAGTCGGAAAATCATGAAACTAAACCGAACCTGTGGCGATTAATTGAAAAAAGTTTTTGATAGCGGCCAACTTCGAGTCTTCGACGATTAGATGATTTCAATCAAAGGATGTCGGGACATTAACCTATAGTGTAAAATGAAGGATCTATGCCATAGATCCTTCATTTTACACCATAGATTCTATGGTGTAAAATGAAGGATCTATGGTGTAAAATAAAGGATCTTTGGTGTAAAATAAAGGATCTTTGGTGTAAAATAAAGGATCTTTGGTGTAAAATAAA
>JAQIXG010005828.1:0-11024 GCA_034700105.1 Oconnorella tubifera
ATAGCTATTAACTGGTATAATTATAAAAAATAGTTTGTATTAAAGTTGAGTTTAAAATAATTTTAGTCACAATAAAAATTTAAATATTGGTCTTTATTTGAATAGTTATTGTAGAGAGTCATTTTTTTTACGTTCACTGTGTAGATACAAAAGAATTTCGTTGAGTGTAAGATCAAATAAAAATATTACATTAATACTATTCTGATGTAAGTTAGTTCAGTCATTAGAGTAGTGGACGCGTAAGCCAAGTATTTCAGGTTCGAGTTCATGATGCTTTTCTGACTTTTTGCAACCTTAGCAAGATGTTTAATTGGAAGCTAAATCATTGACATTTGTTTCTTAATATTAAGCATAGGTTACAAATTTAACTTTCAGGTACTAAAAAAGCAATAATAATTTGTTGTATTTTATATGCAGGCAGTTACATTTAGAACTGAAGCCGAGTTAATGAAAGCTTCAGCAAATCTTCCAACTGGTTCTCTTGTCTTCATTATTGACTCTGAAACTCTTCTTCTGCGTGTGGACAAAGGCTTCAGAGATATCGTGGTATGAATCCGCACGATCACATGAAATTTATAAATATTTTAATATTTTAATAATAATATGCAAGCCTATTGGAAAACTTGCTTTTCTGACTTAACTTATGTCTAATTAACTTAACTTATGTCCATGTTCTTAAATATCATGTCATCGTAATAGAAACTGAGTTTGAAGGTTTGGTTCTGAACTGAAATAAGACTACAATAATAATAATAATGGCTTATATTTGTAAATTGTGATCATGCATTGTTGTTATTTTTTATTATGAATTGTGATCGTTGCTAATTAAAGAAACAATAAAATACAATAAAAAGTCTTTGATATATAAAGACTTTAATGGTAAAACGTTTGAGGAAGAAATGATAAAAACAGATACTTCAAAGACGAATGGAAAACATGATAACATTTATTTCTATTGCTAAATTTCTTTATAATAATTTTACAATCGTCATTAATCAACTTAATATCATTAAATTAGATTATTTTTCTTGAAGTTCTGATCAGCGCTTATTGTAGGTATGATCTATATTTTCTTTTCAGCTTGGTTTCAAGAAACTTCCACTTATGATACCTAGTCCAACTGTAAGTTTTTTAACATGAATTTGATACATCAAACTAACATTAGTGATGTATAAAAATTAATCATCTCGTTGATTCAGCTTAATACTTCACTTCTTGGACTTGAACCTGAAATCTTTCGAGTTCAAGCACAAGGCAAGCAGTAACTTGCCTCGGCTTGATATGCAAATATTGTACATAATAGTATAAGTTGTCTAGAATGAGAAGGAAGGGATATGGCATAGTAGTAACACATATACCCCAAATGCCTGTGACCTGGATTAAACTACCAATCACAACTTCCTTGACTCTTGACTCTGTCATTCATTTCTTTGTTGACTCAGTGAATTAAGTACCAGTTTAAACTAAGAAAGAATTGCAAATTCTGCAAAAACAGTAGGCTCTGTGTCCAGAACTGCTGGGTTTGATCAGCTTGAATAGATTTATACTTTCCAAGCAAAATTTATAGATGATGAGCATCTCTTTCTATGTGCTTCTGCTGCCTATTTGAACAAAAACACATAGTATAAATTATATCTCGTACATTATATTGATAAAATACTATACATACGCGTATAATATTAATAAGTTTATTTATAGTAATTCATGATTAAACTTTCAGACAACACCAGCGCCCGAGGTCCATCTACCTCCTCAGGATACTGCAGTCATCACTGAAGTCACTCGACCAACAGTGAGACAACTTTATTGTGATAATAACTGTCATAATATTTTCTTATGTACAGGAATAAATAATTTAACAAATGATAAATTACAAATCATGATAATGTTGATTATAATAATATACTAAGAATATTTGGTTGCTTTAAATGAAGATGGTCAAATAAGGCATAACAAATGTACAGCTGAAATTTTTTTTTACTTTTCTATTACTTTTACTAGCTTTTATTTTTGACTTTTTGTTACTCACCAGTTACATCTAATCGCGGCAAATAAGCCGTACTCCGGAGCCATGAATGGAGTCAGTGGAGCGGACTATGTGTGCTACAGAGAGGCACGGGCTGCGGGGCTAAGTGGAACATTCCGAGCATTTCTCACGTCTAGGGTTCAAAACCTCGATTCTCTTGTTCATCGTGAAGAAGATAGAACAATTCCAGTCACTAACGCAAATGTTCGCCTAAAAATTAAAATTTTTACATCAATATTTAGTTTTATAAAGTATTTGACTATTAGTATTACAGTTACATTGTTTTTTTTCCACAATTAGAAATGCTTTAAACACCTGATTCTTAATATAGAAAATTAAGTTTTCTTTTGGGAATACCGAAACAACAGGATGAAGGTATAATTTTTTCTATTATTAAACTACGCAGTCATAACAGTTATACACTGTCAGATTTACAGTTAAAAATGTACTATATAACTTATTCTGCAGCAATTAATGCTTATTAATTAATGACACAAGTTCAATGTTCAATAAACAATTGTTGATAAGATTATCATAATATAAAGAAGTATTAGCCCTTGATAAGCTCAAGTAATGATGTAGGATAGTTAGCTTAACTTAAAGTAATTTAGCTCATTAAATATTATTTATCAATTAGATTATAATCTAAGCCATTAATAATTCGTGAAGTTATTCGTAATAAAACTGACACATCTATCTGAAAACTCAAAGTCTGGTTTTGCATCAAACTAGAACTGCAGTTTATTATTCATGGTATATTTTAAATATATTCATCACATACTGAAATTTATTCATTGTTTAACTAATATTGATATTTACGTCTATCTAAGAAAAGTAGTTTCGTGTGTTATGGCAAATTGAAGTTACTCCCCAATTTCTAGGATCTAGCCATTTTATTTAAATTTTCCACTTCAAATGTATAGTTGAAATATATCAAATGCATTTCTAGATCTGTTTCATTATATTATATTTCTTTCTTTTAGGGTCAAGTTCTCTTCCGATCATGGATGTCAATATTCAGTGGAGG
Organism: Oconnorella tubifera; assembly: GCA_034700105.1. Lineage (NCBI taxonomy): Eukaryota > Metazoa > Annelida > Clitellata > Enchytraeida > Enchytraeidae > Oconnorella > Oconnorella tubifera. The sequence goes on from JAQIXG010005828.1 coordinate 3,054, forward strand.
AGGAGACTACTTCAACAGTAGAGTGCCAATCATTTCTTTCGATGGTCGTGATGTCATTACAGATCCAACTTGGTTAGTTACATCTCAACTTGGTTAGTTACTAACTGGAATAACTTATAAGATGAAATATTGATCGCTACATCTAATCTCAATTAAAATTCCAGATATGTATCTTCTCTCACTTTTAAGTTGTCATGAAACCAGCCTACTTTCTGTATCTGTTATATATAAAGTGGTTAAAAAAAAATTGTTTCGTTTCGAACAGGAAACAGAAAATAATCTGGCATGGCTCTGACTCAAAAGGACAACGTGTGCCGGACTCGTACTGCACTGCCTGGGACACGGACAGCACGGAACATTCTGGAATGGCCAGCTCTCTGAGCAAAAGTCGTCTACTGGGATCCGAGAGATATTCTTGCAATAATGCCTTTATACTTCTTTGCATTGAAATCACGGCTCGAAGAGATTTAGTGTAATGAGATTTGTTTGTAACAGAGGATCCTGGATCCTGACTAATTTCTCATCTTTTTTACTTCTTATGTGTTTTATTAGGAATTTACAAGGAATGAATAAATCAGTATTATTAGTTGAAAAGTTTGTTGAAAAGATACGAGAGCACATTGCTCGATAAGTGAGATTGATTTAATAGTGTTTTGACACCACTAGCATTGATATGAATCTCAATAGCTTTACTGTTTGTGATTTAGTCGCTAGCAATGCAAAACACAGTTTTAGATTCTAGTCTACAATGGTCCTTGATTGGACACTACCTAGGAAAGTTACGTTTTGATTTGTAAGATATCGAGTGAATTATTTTTGTCATTTATAATTCTGCTGAAAATTGTAATTTTCTTTATCATCTTTAAAATAAATAAAAATGAGTAGCGATAACATGAAGAATTAGTTGTAAACATACATGCTGATAAGCTATAATTAAATGTACTGCTCTGTAGATTAAAATACAAAATCAAAGTCGTATTTCTGTGTTTCTGGGATAAATATATCACATAGATAATTCAATGGGAATTTAACATGAATAGATGGATCTGTTCAACTGAAGAAAACACTGTAGAACGATCGATATATTTAACATCATTCACTTTTTGCACTTAGACATTAAGAAATTTAAAATAAGAAATTGTATTAACTTACAGGATAATTTCTCTGTGATAAACTAATCCAGATCATTGAAAATGTTCAACATAGTTTAATATGATCGCGATATTGCTTAAAAAATGCTTATTCTATGTATATTCCATTGTTATGTTAATATTTTATAATGCGGACATTACAATTAGAATTAATTCATGACTGTAGAGAGTAGAATTTCTTTGTATAATATGATTTATATACATTCGTGTATAAACCTTGCATTTATTGCATGTTTTTATATTTTATTAATGTGAAATAATGGTAGTATTTATGAATTACGATATTTGTTGTTATATATGTTACACAGCAATAGTATCAAGGTTGCATTAAATATATTTATTTAAAAGTTTAATATTGCTGTCAGCTTTAGACTTAATATTCTTATTCGTAATTCTTTCATTATCATTTTCTTGCATACTTTTATTGCTTATAGCAGTTACCGCAAAGCAATAATAATAAGAAACTTACAGCTCATGCAAATAAATCATTATTTGATGAAATATTACTTGTTGGATGTTATACTAGTATCTAGATTTATGTTAATTGACTAGTATTAATGTTTGACGTTACAAAAGAAACATATTATTAAACTATTAACTTTATTAAACTATTAACTGTTCATTATGTATTAAAACAGTCGACTACAATGATTTATAATGTTATTTTAAGAGTGGATGGGATCCAAAAGTTGATAAACATTTAGGGCAGAATTTGAGATGTGCTTCTGTTTACTTTCGTTAAGTACATTAAACAGTATTTCATAATATTCTGAACGTTAGAGATGTTGTCTTTAAAAGTGCTGATTCAGCATTATATGTATGAGAGTATCAGGCTAAATCATAAAAGGATTGCATTTGTATAATAGTGCAAGTGCTTTTAAGTGTTTTATAAATGAGGTTTTCCAATGAAATTTATGAAAATATTTATCAGATAAGTCCTGGATCTGATCTTTTGATATCTGACTCTCTTTTTCCATGTTTTCTGATTAGTGCTGAAATAAATTACAGTACAAAGAATAAATGATATGCTATATAGAAAATAAAGCTTCATTTACCCTTGATGAAATGTACGGGGAAACATCTGCCAGCCTCATTAACAGGTACAGGGCTGCAGCGATGTACTATTCAAGCAGATAAAAAATACTCATTCATTAGAGATCCAAATATACACTGCTAGTTAGGGATATAGCTTTTTTTATATCCATTTGGTAATGGGATATCTAATCACTTTAAACTTTCTAAACCTTCAAATTATATTTTGAAAAAGATTTCTACCAGCTACAGCAGAAATCAGTATCAGTATGGTACCCTATAATGTATAGAAAGAATTTTGACTCACGTTATTGTTCATTTGTTCATTCTCGATACTTAACAGTGGCAATATACATCTTTCTAGAGCTATGTACAGTCTTATTATATCCAAAGTGGATGAACCAGCGAACAACATATTCTGCAAACATATTACATTACACCATAATCGTTTATTATTGAAACATTTTTGGAACACAGAATGTTAAATTTCTGATAGAAATATATTATGTTTCAAGCAAGTAAACGATGAGATAATCTAGTGAATCTAAACTAAACTCATCAATTTTTTATTTAGAAAACATTACAAATATTTCCTCATTCACATTATTTAATTCTGCAAAACAAATTAATACTTATTTAAAGTCAGCTTTTTTTTCATTTCAATATTTCTTCAATGCTTTGATTTATCAGTTTTACATCTTTTACTTAAATATTTAATTTGTATAGTTTTCCCTGACACTGTCGTTTGTATCACCATAGATTTTTTTCTTTTTCCGATATTAAAATTTCTTTTATTTAATTGTACCTTTGTATTAACTGAGTTTAGGCTACTCTGTAAATTTAGATATATATTTATATGTTGATTTGTGCTATACCCTGCAAATAAAAATTATCTTACTATTACTATTATAAATAAGTCAATTTTGTGTTTTTCAAGTTTTGTGCAGAATAGTTAAAAAAATTTAATTTATTCATTATTCACGAAATCTTGTAATTAATAGAAAATAATTAATATAAAATATCAGAGGCATATGTATATTTTCACTATTCTCATCTTCTGTAATATTTTAACATTTTCTATAAAGATATTGTTTTATTTACTAAAATTTCTGTTACAGTAAACACACAATAAATTTTAGAATTTTTATTTAAAATTAAATCAAATAACTTTTTCGGACGCATATACCTAAATACTTCCAACAAAATTTTAATGTTCCAATTTTAAAATAGCTGGTTAGCAATTTAATTTAACTGTAACCATAATTATTACTCGACAACAAAATTTGTCATAATTCTTATTTGTATAACATTTCTTCTTTGCATGGTATTTTGCCCGGGCATCATTGAATAATATCAAATCATCATTTTAATATCAAACCTAGTACCTAACAAGTTAATTTCATGAAGTTCGCAATGACCTTCTATTGCTGAGCTTTTGTACATTTATTTGCTCCTTTGCTAACATAAACTGAAATCTTAATCTTAACCTCTCTTGGTCATTTTCACAGGACTTTTTCTACACTGGTAAACTTGATTCACATTGCTTTTCTTCAACACACTCCATTGTGTAATTTCAGTTTTCATATAGTATATTTTCTGGTTTCTTGTGTGCAAGAAATTATATAGCATCTCGTATTCTTATATGCAGTGGGTATCTAGAAAGTACCACTGGGATACCAAGGATACATTTTTGAAGAGAATAATGTTTGCTTGTCTACCAAAATGAAAAATCGCTTAAAATATTGTATAAAATACAGTATTTTATTGGGCAGCCTAAGTGTATGAATATTTCATCACCATAATGATGATAAAAATGAAGAAGATAAACATTATAATATATCAAAATTGAATATAATAATAGCAAAAAGCAATTACTAGTATTACTTCAGTTTTTAATTTATTGACATTATCATAATAATTGATAATATAATTCATTAAACTTAATTTACACGTAAAAATTGTGATGCCATTTTCACCACAGCAATTCAATCACACAAAGCAATTCACAATGACAAAAAGTGCAATTCATTTCGGTTAATATTCCGTAATATCAGCTCTTGTAATTCATTATAATTGTATAGTCATTGCATTTGATTAAATTATCAAATATATATATAATTTATTAAAATATATAATACAGTTCTGGTTCTGTATCAAATCTGTTTGACCGAGTAACCTTCAGTAACATATATTAAACAATCACAATTTTCCACAGCTCAAAAATAACTGAAGGATGATTATCTGTAGCTCATGTATTGCTTGCACTGCAAATCAAGATTAATTATGGGACAATTTACAAATGAATACTTTGATAAAAAATCTTAATCTTATTGTAATTTGCCTGTGAATTTTGCTTGATTAAGCCGCGCAATGAATTATGAAAATTATGAACTTAGAGTCAATGAAAACTAATATCGAGCTCAAATTGGACATCTGCTTAAATTATGAACTTTCGATAACAAAAATTAAGTCTATGCAGTTTAACACAGTTTATAGACCTATAGCTTATCACAACAAAGTATCAATAATGTGCAAAACTGATGACTTTTAACTCTGTGCCCATTTAACAATAGTTAGTCTTCACCAGCAAAATTATCAGTAACAGAGTACAAAAAGTCACTGATCTTGACACTAATTAAATCATGAAAGATCAATACAACTGAGTTGAAGAATCATCTCAAAAACCTGCCTGCCTCTTTATTGTCTTGTTCTAGTGCAATTTCAGCACAGACAATGTGATAAGGTACAAGGAAGTCCATAGAAGAGATATATTTTACATCATATGGACTGGCAATAATCGATGAGCAATGATCACATCTTCAGTCTGCTTTTACTCGAAGGGTACCATAAGGCAGTATTTCGGGCCTGCATAAAAAATATAAGACTTATAGCGATTTTACCGATTCGTTATATTCAAATTATATGATAACAGAAATTATAGCAGCACAATCATAAGCCTAAAAGCCGTCTTTGTAACTAAAATCACCTTAAATTGTCCCTTAGAAAATATAAAGTAATTTTTGATTCTGTAATTTATGATTAAAAGCTGTGATTAATAAGATGCAATGTAGTTACAAAAAGGTTTTGAGATGGCTGTACTTTCAATAAATAAATCATTAAATAATATCTATCACGTCTAACTGTTACCAGTGTCATCAGTGCAGTTTTAAATCTAGAATTGTATAAAATGCAACTGAAATATTTAATGCATTATTTTGAAATTCTGAAAGATGTTGCAAATTCATAATGAAAAATCAAAGATTTATTGATTGTAATTGATCAAGCTGGTTAATTATAAACTGGTTAATTGTGTTAATTAATGAATTAACACAATATGAAATGTATTAATAATACTGTACATTGCATATTGCTAGTACCATAATGAAACTTTTAAATGATTCTCCCAAGTTAACATTGGTCTTAGTTCCTAGTTAACTTTAGTGAAATTAAAAATGAAGCATTCTACGAATAATAGCTATTACATGTCAAAATTTATAATTAGTGCTTATCACGTACTGTAAACGGTATTTTACAAGTAAACTAGTAAATGAATTGAAAAATCTGAAATTCAAAAAATGACATAATTTCATCATCAAGTATCCGGAGATGAAATTATATCATCAAGTATCTGTGTGGCTAAAAAAATTATTGCAAGAATTGTTTGTAAAATAACTTAACAAGCCAGGACTAGGGTTGGTGGGTAAGAAGTAAGTACTGTCAATGAAAATATAAGTCTTGCGTTGTCAAAATCATTACAGAATGACGATAGATTTAATATTTGCTCAAATGTCATCAAGTTACAACTAATTGAATGATATTATACCGAATCCTATGATTTAAATTACATTAAATAACATTATATAATATTAAACTATAATGATATTGTTGTTAAACGTTAATATCCTGTATTATTCATTATTTTTATATATTATAATGGTTTAATCAACAATTATATTGTGGATTCAGCGGCTAACATTGCTCCAAAATGCTAAAACTAACGCAACTAATCAAAACAAAAGACAACAATATACTATGTTTTACAATACAGATAGTTCTTCAGCATCTTTCAATTTTAAAAGTTTAAGTTAAACTTTATGAAACATTGCGCAGTCTATAAATTAATTCTAAACATCCAATGGTTTACTGGCGCAAGAAATGACTGATCAATTCTTTTTAATCATCATTCATTCATCAAAAATATCTTACAAACTCTACAATAATTCATCTTTATTAGCCAAGAAGAAAAGCAAAAAAATGAAAATATAATGTAATTCCAGATACATAACGGGTAAGGGAGGAGTCGTCTAAAACTTTTATAGGATACTTTTATATTATTTATAGTATTAGAATTTTTACAAATATTCAAAAACTCATATAACAATTTGTTTATAAGTTTCATAACATTTTACCAAAATATCAAACTCAAAATCTAATTAAATCGCTGAAATCTAATTCTTGAATTTAACTTCAATTTTATTCCCCTCGTAGAATTTGTTTTGTAAAAAAAGCGGATTTTATAATAAATGTTTTTTTTATTTAATTTTAAAATATATAATCATTTATTGCAATTATTATGTAACTCATACTTTTTCATATTTCATGTAATTCAAAATTCACTATGTAATTCAGAATTCATTACGTAATTCTTCTGCTACGCAAAAGTGTAGCTACAGTTTCAAACTTATTTACAAATATAATAAATCAATATACCCCTTCTATATCTAAGTCCACTAACTCTATATATTGAACGCTTCTATTTCAATACTTAATATATTCTGTCATTATTTTATTTCTGTTTCACGAGTCAAAAGTTTAACACTCCAGACATAAAATAATTTTTTAAAGTAACTCTACACAACAATCAGCCATTAGATTATAATATACCATATCGTTATTTCTTCATCCTCTGTCTATCCGCGTCACCATCACGTCGTTGACTCTGCGACACAACCTCTGACATCCCCAGTGCGTCACCCATAACCTGACTTCCTCCCGCGCTAGCTGCCGACAACAACAATTGCGTCTTCAACATCTCCACAACGAGAGCCGTGACATCGGCATTCGGTGTTGCAGGCAATGACGCTATCAGTCTATTTATCTCTGCCATCGCGTCTGATGTTGACATCACCGGCTGCGCGACAGCATTGTCTCCGGATAAGATATCGCGACTGATCTCCTGGACGCGCAACTGAAGCTCTTCGTTTGTCAAGCCTCTCCTTCTATGATCTACATTCTGTCCTCTCACTATCGCCCCAGTCTCTTCCCTGCTCCGTGACACCTGATCTTGATTCCGTGACGCGTTATGTTCATCAGTCATTCTATGACTCGAGTCTCTACGATACGGTTTATGCTCCGATTGCCGTCGTTGCGTTTCCGCGACATGAGAAATGTTCGGTTTTTTAGCAGCGTCAATTTTAGCACCAGGCGCGATAGGCTTGGGCTTGGGGTGAATGGCTGGATGCCGATTTGATGCGGGAATGTTGGCTTCGGCCAATCGCGTCGTTAGATCGCGGTAGCCTTTTCGGCGACGTTTGCACCACATTTCATGGCAGTCTTGGTCACGAGGCAATCTGGGTAAGAGAGAGAAATAAAGAAATGAATCGATAAAAAAAATATAAATAAAATTACACGCATAGGGAGCATCTATTAAGAACATCCCCTAAGAGGGGGGGGGGTTTCTACAAAGGGGACATATGGGGACAATGGGGGGTGGTGGGTTCAAGTGCTTAGGACATCCCCATATAAAATTTCAGACTAGGCTATATTTAACTTGTCATATTCTCTGTTA
>JAQIXG010005829.1:0-11024 GCA_034700105.1 Oconnorella tubifera
TGTATGGATATTTTGTATGGATATTTTGTATGGATATTTTGTATGGATATTTTGTATGGATATTTTGTATGGATATTTTGTATGGATATTGATTCGTAGATGGAGAGAGTCAGTGTTTAACTTATTGGCTGTAAATTTTAGAGCTTGCGTGCTGTGTTATTAGATTGCTAAGATTGCTATCTCATATGTAAATGATTTGCGAAACTACTCGATATATATTTCTCTAACATTCTTTTTGGCAATTGATGTATGTTGACAAAATGATAACCAATAGGAATTGATGATGTTTTTAATTTTAATATTTTCAGAGCAATGATTATAAATTCTACGAATTAGTTATAATCTGGGAGAAGTTTTGGATCATTAAAACTTAAGTAATAAAAAAGAAAGATAATATAATTAAACGATAATAAAAGAAAGAAAACAAGCATGTAAAGATATCAAAATGTAGAAATAGAAGCTAAAATTAAAATAGAATGATGTAATGAGCAGAATGAATGAAATTTTATTAGTAAAATGAAGTAATTTTTAAATCTATCTTTTAAATTTAAGTCCCATATAGGCCTATATGTTAAAACTGTGCAGTTCGGTTTTAGGCAACTAATTGGCAGTCACAACTTTACTTGACTTCTTTCAACGCGATTAAGTCTAGTTGATATCAATAGAGTTTGCTGATTAATTGACTTTCTAAAATATAAGAAGTCTCAACAAAAGCTCTTTAAATTACAGCACAACATGACGTGGATTCATTATTTGTTTGAAAACTCACTGTATGAAACGTTATCGAGATAATGTCACTGATCTGTGGAAAATGTGCTCTTTCAAAATTATTTATAGTTTATTTATTATGCAGAATTCATTCATTTAATGGAGCACACCCCTATGTGAGATTTTTTATTCATTTAATTATCGTATTTAAGCGGGGAGAATAATCTCTGCTTTAATATATAATGAGAAATTTTATTTATAAATAATACCTCAATATAATCTTTTTTTCTAAAATAGATTGATGCCAAAAAATGCTTCAATTGATAATAAATTGAATAAAATTGATCGTATTTAATAATCCGCATGGATATCATCGGATAAGTCTAGCTACGAAATGTATTACTTCTCAAGTTATGAGTATTTTTGAATACAAAACAAATATTAAAAAAGGTATTATTATTATTTAGTCTAGCTTTATTTATGTCGTATTGATCAGATTGACCCTCTAATCTCGATGATAATACTGCCCAGTGACCAAATGATTCACCCACGCAATCAAAGTTGCCTTGGGTGCTGTTATTTTATCGGCAGACTGTCCCTCGCATTAATACCATGCATTTACCCTGTGAATCGTTTACTGCATCTTCCTTGTGAATCTTTTATCTTTAGGCGATGTTTTTGTTCGCCTCTATAATCTTGTATACCGCGCGATTTATGACATCGATTGTTTTAACATCACCGTTTTCTTTCGGCTATATCAACTGTTATGCGTTTTGAAGCGAACTGTACTCTTGACCTGATTAATTGACAAAATAGCTGTGAAATACTAAAACTAGTATCTCATAGCTATTTCATGTTTTCACCGAGATGCTCTCCCGCTGAAAAACTTGAAAACAGTGATGGATAAATCTGATAATGGCGTGAGGGGGGACTGTGGGATAAAAATACAATCTTTCATCGAAAATTTTAGCTTATTTCATCGTGTAGCAACTTTTAATTTTCTCTCACGAAGTGTGCAGTGTTCATTAGTTGGACGATCGACCACAGCGCTTTGTCTATGATGACGGTAAACAAGTCATGTCTGACATCATGGCTTAATATCCCTTAATATGCCTTTTATCATAGATGTAGGTGCGTCTCTTCATTATTTTATGATATTCTTTCTGCACATTAGAGCAATCCTTTAATCCAGTGATGATTAAGCAACAGTTTTTTGCGGGTAATATATAAGTTTTGTTCCATGTTAATGTGTCTTCACTAATTTGACTTACAGTTTGATAGAATATAAAATCTGAGTTTATGGAATGAGTTTATATTTCTGTCTGGAACAAGCCATAGTGTGATTAACGAAAAATCATTAAATCAATCTTAGTAATTCTAATAATAAACTTATGACAGTTTCTTTGACTCAGATAATCAAATACAACCTGTAAAAAGTGCATGAGTTGAAGTATCTTTTTGCAATATCAGGGAGCCTCTGGGAATTAATGCTAATTCTTCTTAAATAATTGACATATTGAATACAAATGAATGATATATTAATAAATACTTAGCATGCATTATTATTAGTCATTGGCCTATTAAGCGCTGTAACTGCAACTGTCAAAAAATTAAGCATAATGATGTAACAACGCGTGTCTTACATTCATTTTTCATTATTCTAAACATTCTATGGTCAAGTGATATATTTTCAAGTGGTAGCTATTTTAAATCACGATTAAATTATGAAATGAAAGATATTTAACTTTAAAAACTATTTAACTTAACTAAAACTAACTTTAATTTAACTTCATTTTAATTTAATTTAACTTTAAAATTTACTATTTAACTTCATTTACTATTTTATGTTTCATAATATTGCGTTCTCTCGATACTTTAGGTTTGGATTGATTACAAATTGCGCTGGAATCCAAAACGCTATGGCGGAATCAAGGTTATACGACTTCCTTATGATGCAATATGGAAACCGGACATCTTGCTGTATAACAAGTATGTAAAATTATGATTTTAACATTGTTAAAGTATTGTGTAAAAACTATATTATTCGTCAGGTAACAATACTCTTATATTGAGTACAATGGCTTTATTAAATTTTATTACTATTATTATTATTAGTGATTAAAAAATTTGTCATGATGAAGTTCATTGTTTTATGTCCAACGATGTAATCCTATCTATAATTTGTGGGGTAGGGAGGGGGGGGGGGGAGATGGGTAGAGAAATTTAATTGAGTGAGAACCTTTTTGAAAGTGATCTTTTTGATAATTTTTTAAGTAGTCCTTTTGCTATCGCGCATTTTCTTAGATAGTTGCAAAGTGAAAACTGATTTTCTCTATTATTGTCTACTTATTATTGTCTGTAATATATTAAAATTTAACTCAAAGTATTACTAACTAGATCTCATAGATCTATCCTTATATTTTCGTAAGATTTTAACTTGTTTTTTTAACGAAATATCTCTCTGCAGCGCCGATGTATCGTCCTATAAGTCATCAATAAGTACCAACGTGATTGTGACGTCAGATGGTAACGTCACGTGGTTATCAATGGTGATATTTAGAAGTTCATGCGCAGTTGATGTCAAGTATTTTCCTTTCGATGAACAAAACTGTACTCTCCTCTTTTCCTCTTGGACTTATGATGGCTTTCAGTTGAACTTGGATAAAGTTAGTTATTACTATATTCACTTAATAAAAAATGTAATGATACATTTATAAAATATACAAATATTTATGTTAGCTATCAGCTGCCATGTATTACTGTTCTTGTTTGAAAAAAAGAATTGATAATTTAAATTTCAGTTTCTCTTTATTAGAAGTAATGTACTTTATGAAAGTACTCATATTAGTCTTAGTGAATTTCAAGATTTATTATCTCTTTTTCATATATTTTGTTTAACTTCATTATTTTGCATCGATTAGTATTACCACATCATTTTTCATGTGTACATCTTTATCTTGACTAGCTAAAACTTTAGCTAAATATATATTTATTGCAATTCCAGTCACTTTTACACCATTACGCTTAAATTCAGACAAAAATATCAAATATTTTAATATTAATTTTATTCATAACAAGATTCATCTTTGTACAGTAAGACTGCCATAACTGATAAAGCATCATCAACATGAAATCTAACACCAAACTTCATTGTCAACGACTCTCATTCATTTCCCAACGTCATTTCTCAACAATAAAACGATCATTAACATCATTTTATTGCTAGCCATACTATTGGCTATTACATAATTCCTCTTACTCGCTTTCAATTTCATTATTCGAATCATTCGCGCAGTATTTATAACGCTTGCTGAAGCGTTCCTGATAAATCGCTTTCTGTCAATAATAGACTGAAGTATGGTTTCACCACGCGTTTGTTAATCAAGTGTTAAGCACTTGTGCTATCTACTGGAGACATTCGCTTACTATCAGTTCTTACTGATGTTTAACTTCCGGTTTGAACGTTGAGATAGGATATCGAAGATATGTTTCGAGAATTTAAAACTTTTCTGAAAAAAGAATAATGATGATGTTTTTAAAAAAGGAGTGATAGTGAGTTTCCAGTAGGTGACTGAATTCATAGATTTGTAATCTTTTGTGATAATTATTAATATTGTTTACTTGTTACAATCAAAAAACGTAAGTAGATGTATATTAAATAATAGTCAATAACTTTCCTTATTAATTTAAATAATATTCTGCAAATTGAAATCAAATGTTATTGTTATTTATCATAGTGTTGTGACAGATTGTCTATGGCTTATTAATTTATAATGATATCAAATAAAAGAGAGAAAAACTAAAGAATTGAATCGTTTTAGCCCTGCAGAAATCGAAATTAATTATTTTAAAATGCAGCTCTTTCTCTTTCTACAAGATCGTATAGTTGAAAGCCTAAAAAGGTCATTTAGATTTAATGTCATGACGTTAAATCTAAATTGCCTTTTTAAGCTTTTAACTAGATGATTAACGTATTATATACGCGATGTCTCAGATGTAGCTATCGATTTAAATAAATTTTAAATTTAATTATCAATTTATCAATTTCGTCTTACCAAAGGGTGCAGCAAGTTTAGTGCGCATTCACAGGATCAAAACGTGAATCAGTCTCGCTCTCTCCATTTTACCGCTTCTCTAACGAGCTGCAACTATTTGTGTATTAATCGATAACTTTCCATTTTGATACCTCTTCACTACATAAACATCATGCTATTAAACTCAAATAACTTTATTTAAACCAACACAGGTCGGCGAAGACGGCGACATATCAAACTACATCCAAAACAGTGAATGGACTCTCATCAAACTGCACGCCAAGCGCAACGTCGTCTACTACTCCTGCTGCGCCGAGCCCTACCCCGATGTCACCTACACGATTCAGATCAGACGAAAGCCTCTCTTCTACGTGTTCAACATGATCATGCCCTGTTTGCTGATCACCCTGGTGGCCCTCCTTGGGTTTTATATCCCGAGTGACTCGGGGGAGAAGGTGACTATGGGGATCACGACGCTGCTCTCGATGACGGTCTTCTTGATGCTGGTCGCTGAGAATATGCCGCCTACTTCTGATGTTCTACCGCTTGTAGGTGGGTTGTTGATGAAGTTGAATATTGCATAAATAATAAAATATTGTTTGTAAAGGAACGAGAGTTAAAAAGAGTTATTATTTGATGTGGATGTATATTAGGATATTAATCTAGGCTAAAATAAAAGAATAATTAATAGAATGTTAATAGATGCTGAATCATTTTTACTAATTGTTTAAAGAAGCTGGTACTGAGACAAATTGATTTCGAATACATTAACCCGACAAATTGCCTCGTCAATTCATTTAGTAACCATAACTAAAACCAACCCTAACTTAACCCAAAATCTAATCCTAATCCGGACTTCAATCCTAAACCTAAGAACTAACGGCAGATTTGTCTTGGCTGATTTAACAAGTCACTTAAAAATAAAGTATATACTGAAAATAATAAACAATATTAGCAACTATAAAAATATCTTACAAATTGATTTTAAAAATTACGAAGATTGTACACTTACATAAAAAATTGTTATAAAAAACATGTACACGTATACGAAACACCAACATTATACCGCCTTTCATTGAACTTATGCATTACTTTAGGCTTGTACTACGGTATTACTATCGCCATAGTTTCTCTCGCTACTGCTATGACGTCATTCACGTTAAACATCCATCACAAAGGTGTTAGCGGACATCATGTGCCCAACTACGTCAAAGTCATTTGTTTTAAGTTTCTTGCGAGAATTCTCTGCGTGCGACTTCATGTGCCGATACTTCGTTATGACAGCTACACAGCGGCAGTATGTTTTGAATCATTATCTATTTATTGAAATTATTTATGATCTTTTCTTGACAAAAAGATTTTCTCATTGTTTTTTAGCTTTATGATCTTGTCGTAGAATATTCTAGAGACAAAATTCTTTTCAAGAAAGCTATGAATTTGTTATCACAAGAGTTACACGTAATAACATGAGAAATTTGTATGCTAAATGTAATAGCTATTAATTTCTCAATAGCATATAAATTTAAAGTATTCAAGAAATGATTTAGCTTAATTAATATAAATTATGCTTAGATGCAGACGGAAGTGAACAAGCATGTAGCAAGTAATCATCTGTATACACGAATTGCTCAGTCAAGAACGAAATCACCTCAACTAAAAACTCAAGTAAACCTCTATTTATAAATAAAAACTACTTATTATATGTTCAGGCATAATATCTATTGAAGTTGAGACTTCTTTAAAATGCTTTTAATCGTAAACGGCATGTTTTAATGAAGGGAATCCTTATTTGACTTGTAGTAATACGAAAAGTTAAAAGAAAAAATGTAAAAACTGTATAAGTAATATTTTTCTTTTATCCGCCCAATCTCAAACGCAAATATTAAATGAAACGAATGAAGAGCATTCTTTAAAAAATAAACATGAAGTTACATCATGGTAAAATTTATGTTTCGCTCAATATTCTATAATGTTACAAAAAATAAAAGTGTTACAGAAGTCTGAGCAAATTATATTTTTTGTATACGGTTTCCCTCCTGCAAAAATTATATATTCACACCTAAATAGAGTATCGCGTTAAATTACTATTGTACAATAGCTTTTCAAATATATTTTAATTATGCAATTAATTAAATAAATAAGCAAGGAAATGTAATTGTTCTAATCTGATGCAATATTACTTTAATTCAAATATAGACATATATGGCGACTCATGAACCAGACGAATGCACAGATCCAAACTCTTACGAAATGACAGAGCGTAACCCCGAGAATGGCATCAGAATGGAAAGCCTCAGATTAAACCAACCCAGTCGTGCATCTACCACCACAACCTCCACCCTCCCTCTTAACTCCAGCCCGGTAGCCTCGGGTCTCCACACCATCCGTACGCTACTGAATGCAACCTGCGGATCAACTCCACCGGGAAATGCAACATCCGATCCTAATATCTCTCCTAAAACTCGCATTGTTTATAACCATTTGGAAAGACAGTTTTTGAAGACATTGGGTAAAGTTCAGCAGACTGTTGAAAAGAATGAGTTCAGACTGGCTGAGCAAGATCGTCGAGACGCTATCAAACTTGAGTGGCAGCAGGTCGCTCTTGTTGTGGATCGCATACTTCTTCTTATATTTATGGTCGCGACGCTAAGTATTACGATGGCGATATTACTGCATGCGCCACATTCGAGAGATTTCTTGTTTGGTTTCGCTATAAGTAGCGTCACGATGGAGAGCAGGAGGTTGCTGAATGTAAGCTCAGTGGGAGACGAGAATAGGTCGGATACTGGGGTAGAGTGAAATTGAAACACTTGTCATTGTAATGATTTATGCTTTTTGTATATTGAATCTACAGGGTTTTCAAAAAACTTCCAGCGACAAAGAAAATATAACTAAAAAATTATTGAACAGATGTAATATTTTGGCAATTTATTGAATGTCAAATTTCAATTAAAGTTGGTGAATTTCGAAGCAATATGCGTTCAAAAATTATAACGTGTCTCACAAAACGTTCAAATTGTATTAGTCTTGAAAATATATAATATCTATCCTTATCTTTAGTACAAGACCTATTTGAGTAAAATTAATAACACCATATTTTCAAAAGTCTGCATTAAAGTCCTGCACACTTTTTCTTATCTAAATAGTAATATAATGTTATATTTGTAGTCAGATATCTGTAGTCAGATATTTTTGCCTATACATCAAAGATTATATCTTATATTAGCATTAAACGAGGGTGGCTTGGATGAGGGAGGAAAAATATAACAATTTCATATGACGTCAGGTGATTGTAAGTTCAATTCTTTCATTAATTAGGCCTACTTATCAACTACTTTAAAAGTTATATTTTATGACCTTTTTCTTATGACGTCATGCGATTGTAAATTTAATTCTTTCATTAGGGCATTAAGTGCTTCATTACTACTATTTCATTAGACTTATAAACTACTTGAAGGGTTATAATAGTTTATAATCTTTTGACACTACGTCAGCGTTATATCCAGACCATCATACTAACATCTCGAGAATTATTATATAGTGGATAAATTAATCCTTCAAGTTGTCAAGTTTACTAAAGAGACACATGAGTCAGCGAAACTTTTCCATCAATCAGGGATTAGAACTTGGGATTCTTCTACTATCACGGATATCTAACATTTTGGTATCAAAGATTCGATTTTCTGCACTAATTATATTTTTAACTTTAATTAACTTACCTTCTTTAAAATTCTTCGCATTTCGCGTTGTAGTGGAACGATCCATAATTGTCTACACCGTTTATTTAAGAATTTACATTTTGTTGAATAGAATTCAAATTTCATTAAAGCTTGTGGTGTTATTGAAAGTAGCACTGTACAGTGTTATTAATGAACCTCCCCCCCCCCTTCGTCTCTTTGTTTAGTTGCTAGCACGAACAGATCACAGAAGTTCAGACGTAACGAAAGAAAAAAACATTATAGAAAGAGAAAAATATTCTGCATTATGTTCTCATGTATTATAAGTTATAAAATAATCAATTTCACAATCGCTTATAATAACCCATATCACATTGAGTTGTAAATAGCAAAAAATTGAGATTTTAAATTATTTTCTTTAATCTTAATATTAATCTTAATCTTAAAGTTTAACGTCTGTTTAACCGTCGAGGGACGATGTCGAAGACGTCCCTCAGTATCAGAAAAGACCACACATGCTCCACCCAAGCAGTGAAGACAAATCATCAACTGAGAGACGAAATCGTTTATCAAGGTAATCAGTCCATATATAATTAAAAATATAAGGTGAATTAAGATAAATTTTCAGATGAGAATGAAAGAAATGAATAGAAGTAGAGGAACGTAAACTAAGAGGTAAACTATTCCAGACAGTGGGAGTAGCAAACAGCAAGGATCGCTGACCTTTATCAGATTTTATTAAGGCTGATGTGAATGTAAAGTTTTAAAGTGGAAGCAATTTTCAAAAGACTTAGACGTCTGTTTAAAATCATGATGTTCTTATCAGATGCTGATTGATTGGAAGCCAATGTAATATTTTACGACTATATATGTGAGATGTGTACAATTTGAAGTGAAGATTACTGTATCATAAATGACTTTATGATATAAAAAAGTGATGAAAATAACAAAATGTATATTTCAAGTATTTAAATTGTTATTTGCTTGTAATTAAAATAATTTCAACTTTTAAATCAAAATATACTTTATTATATTGTAATTATACTTATTATTTAAGAAATACAGAATTACTATATACTATTTAGTAGAATATTCTTGCTTTAATTGCATAGTTCCATTTAATGGTTACATTGATGATGACTATTTAGTTGCAAATATGAATCGCAATGTATATTTGCAATTTATATTTGCATAAAATATATATTGCAACTTATATTTGCATAAACTAACAATAATCGTTGAGATTTTAAAGCCAAAGAGCAAAAATGTTTGCGTTATAAAGTCGCTTGTTGAAGATTAAATTATTGATCAGTAAGTTTTATTTGAAATTAATAAAAACAAACTTCTGTATTTTTTTAACAAACTACAATCCTACACGATTACAATCTACTGAATTATTGACTTTCACCGATATATAAAACTGCGGATAACTACTTAATGTTATCTATCAAGTGTCTTATTTCTAAGCTCGCTTTCCAAGAAAAGTATTTCTTGCTCTCTTCTCCTCCTCGCGTTCCCCTGAAATTCTATCTCGATGAGGTTCCCTCCATAACATCGATCCCATCCTTGGGTTGACATCTCTCGTCGAGTTATTCGCTTCCAGCATTCTTTGTTGCGTCATCAATTTCTCGGCAGCTAAACGATTCGCGAACATCTCGATGAGCTTCGTGATTCTCTCATTACTGGCAGAATTTGGATCACTTCCCGAGCTGCGAGCGACTCGTTTCCCTAAAAAATTATTCCTGTTTCTTTTACCCATTTGTTCCTCCAGTAAAACTCCTTCTTGTTCATCTGGTATCTGTCCCTCGTATGGGTTATATTCAAGATCTGAATTTTCGAAATCTTCCCAGAATCTCTTGCCAAGAAACGTATTGCGATTTTTCTTCGGAAACGCCTGGTATGGTAGGATGGTTTTCTTGCCAACAAAGAATCTCTTGTCACTGGCGTGTAGACTATTGACGAATGACTGGCAGACGGCGCTGAGTACTTGATCGCTGCAACATTCGGCGGTTTGGAATTCTCCGAAGATATCGCCGCAAAGGCGGCAGGTTCGAAGTGCGGTTGCGGTGCGGCAGAAGTTGTCGTCGCCGCGTGATGCGTGAAGAAAGGTGACCGCAGTAAGTATCAGTACGGAGAGGATGCGCTTGTCAGATAAGCTTACCAACGTCATCGTGTTTCAGTCCAATGACGGACAGGCTGAAGCATAAACAAATATTATACAGTTACAAATTTAAATGTTTAAAATGTATAAAATACAATTACTAGTTAATTTATTTTGCTTAATGTGATTATTTATTTTAAGTGGATATAATCTGTACGGTTTTTATGGATATTTTCATTGATAGATAGTGTGCATTTTATTAACTATTTTTACGATTTATTGAAATAAATGTAATATCTGTATGTTTACTACTGTTCACTGTGTCCAGTGGCGTAGACAGGAATTGACTAAGAGGGGTTTTCCTCCAAATTTAGCAGTGATGACCTTTTTTTCTTTTTTAGGTTATCGTCATTTGAGTTCGGTCTCGAATTACATATATTAGTAATCTTAACACATGTATCCACTCCAAAAAATAAAAAAATGCATTATATCTTGGTGGGGGGG
>JAQIXG010005830.1:0-11022 GCA_034700105.1 Oconnorella tubifera
ATTAAGTATAAAATATTATGACTAATTTTGTCATTCATTAAAATTGATGTTTAATTTTCTCATTATTTTAAGGTATTTTAGTCTGTTTTCATATTTTATCAAAATAAAGCTTAACAATATTATATTATTATTATTACATTATAGTGTTTATAGTCATATAAAACATTATATTAATATATTATAATGATGCAATTTTAGTTATATTTATAGTTGTATTTATAGTTGTATTTATAATTATACAATTACTGAAATAAATCAAGATTGTTACTGAGACATCAATGTTATTGCAGTTTGATACCGTGACTTGTAGAAATTTGTCTGTCGGTGCTAATAAAGAATTCCAGACAGTGTGTTGATAAATAATTGCCTATCAACAAGTGCATGGCTGACTCCTGAAACTAAATCAGCTGTTGCTACTTTGAAAAACACACGATGTCTAGGCCTACTGTACGATGTTTTAATGATATTTCAACTATATATACACTCTATTTATCATACATACAGTTATGTTGATATAGTATAATAATATCTCTTTAATTTCTACAAAGCATATTAGCTTTGTGAAACTTGTTAAACTGAAAAAATACGTAATATTAATAAAATTAAATGCAATATAGAATTTTGTCGTTAAAACAGCTCATAGTGCAGACATATGTAAAGAAAGCAAAATACCAATTTGCATGATTTTTTATTGAAACATAACTGATGAGAACTGGCACAAAATTCAAAAAATTCAAAAAATTCGTATATGTGAATATTTGATGCAGCTTGCAATCACGGAATTAGCAAATAGTTTCAAAACTGTAAAGAGTAAAGTTGATCTCGTGTAAACAGCTGATTAGCAACAGACACAGAAGCTGGTACAGACTCCAAACTGAATCTAACTGAATTAGACTTTCTAGCTGAAAACATATAACATTCATATAATTGCGGACTACTCTATAGAGTAGTTATATCCTCCCTTGCTTACAATTACTTATTAGTAAGTGCATTTTTTATTTTGTTTTACTAAAAACTGGAGTTAAAGCTTTCCGCGTTACTGTTTGTGTAATTGTTTTTAGAAATGTTTTGCATGAACATATTAATGTAAAGTAGTAATGTACTATTTAGGAACAACATACTTGTCAGTATGTTGTTCCTAAACTCACAAGAAAAATATATTTCTAAAACAAACTTACTGGTATTAATAATAAATGTAAAAACACTTCTTGGCGATATGATATATTGATGTTTAAACTCAGCAATCAAAATCGGCAGCAATTGTACAGTTCAAATGAAGTTTTCAACATTTGTAACATTTTAAAATAGAACTTTCACATTATGATCTATAGCTTATAACAATCTATTTCCAAACCGACTGGACACATCAGTCATAATCTGTCATAGTGTAATTACCGATATCGTAATCCAAGTAAAACCTTTGCTTTGCCTTCTCTAATAATTGCTACTGCACCAGATGATCGATTGCTTGCAATTATTACACACCTTGTTTTACACTTCTGAAATTTGAAATTACACAATTTGCGTGGACACGTGGATTAGATCAAATTAAATAATAACCCAAAACAGCGTGACAAGGGGAGCGATGCATATCTCGCCTTTCTCTTTGGATTTAATTTTCGTTATATACAGTATAGCCTTTAATTTAATTTTGAATAGAATTCTTTTTAAGATAATCATAAGTTATTTGGGCTAAGTTTCATTGATTCAAAGATTTATTTGTTTTCATTAAATAGGCAATTAAGAATTATCAAGGGGCGAGATGAGGGTTACCCCTCTCTCTCTCTCTCTCTCTCTCTCTCTCTCTCTCTCTCTCTCTCTCTCTCTTTGTATTCGAATTGAATTTTTGTTGTATTGAATAATAAAGTCATTTCAGGGTGCTAGCATTTACGAAAAAAGGAAAATTTGTATCCAATTGACTAAAAACAAATCACCACCTCATTTAAGCAGGTATCAGGGGAAAAACGCCAATTGCTAAATCCTCCACTGCAACTTCCTGTAGTTTTTGCCGACTAGTAAAAAATTACTACTTTGCTGTTGGCTACTGAATCTCTTAGGCTACTTCTATATGCATACATAGAAATTTATTGCTGTCATTTTATAAATAATTCCTGACACTTAAAACTGTTCTTTCTACAGAGAATGCTCTCAAATCGTACGGGGACATGCCGGGAGACCTTCATCTCGTTCATATTCACAGGGACGGAGCGAGCAGTCTCGGTCTCAGCCTGGCGGGGAACAGGGACCTGGGAGCGATGAGCGTCTTCGTTGTAGGCATCCAGGCATCAAGTGTTGCGGCCAACAGCGGAGTGATCCGGGTTGGAGATGAACTATTGGAGGTATTTTAGTATTCATTCATTAATTTATTTATTTAGTAATATTTAATACTTTCTAGTGTTTATTTTTTCATTTATTTTTATTCTATTTTTATTTACAATTGTTTTATTTATTTCAGTCTCATCAGGGAGGTAATTTTCTTTGTTATATTTTATATTTTAAATACAAATTTTGGATATTTCCATAGAAATATATGAATTGTATTATATTGATCAGAAATTAAGTAAGAACAAATTGACAGTGTGCGAGTTTCCCAGTAGGTGATGATCCTAGTAAGCGATGATCCTCAGTGGTGAAGATCCCTTAGGCGAGTTTTCTGTTGGCGAGTTTTACAGTAGGCGGGTTGATTCGTATCGGTTTCATTAATATAAAAAGAATTCTTTTTTTATAAACGAAGACAAATTTATAAGCAAAAATTGTCATCTTTTGTTGTTGATATGTAAAGTATTGATATTGCATATAAACTATGTATAAACTTTACAATTAATTTAAATAAAAAATGTTTATCTAAACGTTGATATTAAGAATACAACATTATGAGATTCTGTATCTTGCTTTATAGTTTAGCTTACTTATTTACTGTGCAAAGATTATTTTATGTTTTTTTAAATAAAGTTAAGTATTATTAAATACTATCTTTCAAAGAAGCTTGAACAATTATCCAAATATTACAAATTATTATGCTTTATTGATGGATAACTAAAAAGCATATATAAACTATTATAGACTGCCAAGATAGAGATCTAAATCAAAAATATTATTTAATACCTTTATATAAATCGATAACCAAAGAGTATGCTAAAATATTGTAACATCTTTTATTGATATTCTTGCGATCAGTGTTTATAATAATTTAAAAATAAAAATTAAAGGCAATAATATTCTCGTATAAAGCATCATTAGCGATATTATCCTGTTCTGTCCTTTACTGTCCTTTACAGCAAGAAAGAATAGATAGAAAAAGCTATCAGCATGTGTCCAACTCTGTCGTGTCAAGTTAAATGATTTATTTGTAAATAATAGCCATTAGTGCTGCAAGATAAAAAGGTTTCAGGTTTCTCTAGGTCATTGCGTCACTGTATGCGCGTGTTGCTTGTGTAGGCGTTCGATGCAGTGTACTATAGAGCTTTTATGTCATACATTTAACATGAGAAGCGTTTAACATGCGACGCATTAAGCACGAGGCATTTAGCATAAGATTCATGCATTTAACACAAAATTTATGCATGAAATCCATGCATTTAGAACGAGATATATGATCATCATGATTTAGAAGCAAGACGTTGTTACGAATATAGTCGCGAGAACTGTGGACCAACCTCTCTCACCAACTGCACACTTCATATTTAGCATGAATGTAATGTAACATGTTACATGAGAAGGGTTTTGCATGAGATGCTTTAGCATTCTGCATTTAACGCTAGGTGTTTAGCAAGAGACGCATTTCAGCTATAATATGAGAAATATTTAACATAAGATAAATTTAACACGAGATAACAATGTAGACTGTTAGCATGACATGCGTTTAAGAATTAAGCTTAACGTATATTTAGCATGATATACTTCATGCATGATGCAGAAAAGAAAAAGCTAGAAAGAGATGTGGAGAAATAGCCAGTGATGCATAAAGTTCAAAATAAATGATGCGGAAATTTAGAGTATACCAGAGATGATCGCATTCATACCCGAGTTGGCCAGTGTGCTCGGGTCAGTTAGTGTGATAGCTAAGTGGTAGTCATCCCATGATTGTTATTACTAAATGTCAGCGAGTCCATTGTAATCAGTTCGGATAGTTAAAGTGTCATGCACTTGCGGTCGTTAAAGCATCACGTTGCGGTTTAATAACGTGGAGACATTTTCATTGCGATATTACAGCATAATGTTGCATAGGGTTTTGCGTAATGTTGCGTAGTGTTTGTTGATTGTGAAATTATGCATTAAAAGACCGATATAGACTATTGGATCAACACTTGCAAATGCACAATAGTTTGGTAATTTTTCTGTTTTTATTTACTGACTATGGTTTTCTTATTATGGTTTTCTAGTTTAGTTCAAAATAAGTTTTGTCATTCAATGCTTATTCTTATATTGTTTTTAAAGAAGTTTGTAATAACAATTGTAAAGAATTCTATCTGGATGCAATCGCCTCAGTCTCTTCTTCATCTATGATTGTCATTCTATAAAAATGAAATTATAGTCAAAGATAAATTTGAATGTTCTCTCTCAAATACAAATATATCTCACATCGAAGCAGGTGACGCATTAATCACGTGACAGCAGCTGTTTCCTGAATAACACAAGTGGGAAATAAGTTTCTTCATAAAACTTGCAGTAGCTAGACGTCCTTATTGATCACGCTGTCAAGTGGTAGATTCATGGATGTCAGTCTTTTCAGTAGCTGTTCTGAATTTTGATGTGATATCATCGTTTTAACGCAATTCATTTCTTAGTTTTACTTTCGTATTCATGATCTGTGTTTCTTTCGTGAGCTTACTGAAATCTCGCGTCAGAGACGATTAGGTATATGGCATATATGGTTGTCAGATGTCCGGTTTTAAATCGGACAGTTTGGAATTTCAACAGAGAAAAGAAAGTATTAATTAATACCGGTTATATAAAATGACTGAATTCACTGCTTGTGACCATAGAAAATAGATTTTTGATATTTTTTATTGGCATTATAAATCTTTAATAATGAAATTCCATAAGCACAATTTGTTTGCTATAGATATTGCATTTATAAAAAAAATTATTGATGCAATACTGTTTATCTAAATCAAGATAATTATATTTTCTGTGTCAATGCAGTAAGCTGCTGAAATGTTGTTTTGTAAAACTGCATCTATGGATTCCGGCTATAACGCAATAAGCTAAGTAATAAAAAAATTGACTATTATCTCAGGCATGTAGAGTTTTTGTTTCATACTCATTCGGGACCTCCCCCTGACTCCGGGAAGGTTTTGGATTAAGGGGGAGGATTCAGATTGAATCAGTTTCATCAGATTTAATCAATTTTATCCAAAATATCAGCAAATACATCCGCAGTTGAGGATTTCAATATAGAGATACTAAACACAGGAATTCTTAAACCTCAAGTACTAAATAAAGGAAGACTGAAAACCTGACGATTATCTTGACACCAATAATATTATCTGGGTACTTGATTTGTTGTCCTCATGTGATAATCTATCATACGTTATTACACGTTATTGCATACTCTAATTGCGTAAATAGATTGATTATTATTTTATAATTATTGATTTTCGATTTAATAACTATGTTTCAAATTGTGCTAAAAACTATTTAAAAAAAAAATGAAATGAATATTAAAAATTTAAACACATCGAATTCAGTTTTAGTTTAGTTAGTTTTGTTCCATATTATAGAGTCTTTAGACCTATCTCTGGCCACTAGTAATTGAAAACAATTATGGAAATTGTTCCTATTTAAAATTAAATTAATTCGTACGTTAAGCTTATTATTATAGTAGGTCTAAGTTTTATATAACTATGATTGTCATAATATCATTACTTAAAGAAGGTAACCTACGTCCATATATTGACCAAAAAGATTACATAATCTAGTAAGTTCTTAAATCTAATAATTATTTTAAAAAGTTAATCGCCATCTGGAGAATAAACTGTTACTAACAGTTTTTCTGATATTCATTGTATTCGTTGGATTACAAGTTGATCACTCTAGAAACATTACATAATATTGGAGCGATGCTTAAACGAACGAATGCACTCAGTGAAGGGGCAGACTGGCCTGGTTAGGGACTGAGGGAATCCTCAGTGGGCCCCTTACCATGTGGGCCCCACGGGGCCCTGCAGCCAAAAAATTAAACAAAAACGAAAGAAAACTTTGAATTAGCGGCATAGCCAGGAATTGACTAAGCCTAAGGGGTGGGGGGTTCCTCCAAAAATTGAAACGATGACTTTTTACGTTATGGCTCGATTATTTGGTCTCCTATTACATGTATTTGGTCTCTACATATATGTATCGAACACAAAATTCTTCAGTAAATCGTCAATTTTGTCACAAAACTCACATCTAAAACATTATAGAAAAAGATTTTACCTCCAATGTAGGTAGGAGAGTTTTATAACCCCCATAATCCCCCTTGTCTACTCCACTGGATGCACTAGATTCCTGTAATTAGTTCAGCAACGTCGTAATTCTAACCGCCCGGCTGAAACCTGTAAAGCTGCTCCAGATTCTTGGAAAACAGTAATAATTACATTGTTGCAACCAGCATTGTTGCCGCTACCAGCAGTTTCTTGAACATAACTCTATGAAAGTTGAATAAAACAGAATCATCTACCCAAGGTTTATTATTATACTAATTCTATAGAATTATTGTCTGTATCAGACTCTAGAGATGATACGGATAGAAATTATAGTACCATGATACTTAATTAAAGTACAATAATACTTATGAAAACAGCGCTTCGAGGAAATATTGTTGCCAAATGTTGCAGCGCTTCAGTTCTGTGATTATGACTTTAAGGATGAAATGCATATCACTAGTAATAATTAATACTGTATTTAGCAGGAATGTAAATAAACATTCTTTGTTGATTATTTAGTTGTTTGATGATTATTATAATTATTTTTATGTTAAATTTACTTTGCTTGTTTGTTAGCGTTCTAAAGCATTCTCGTTTTGTGTGTTTTTAAAGAGTCATTATGCATTTGTCGATATTTTTAGTTTAAAAAAATTATGAAAGCATTATTACTGCATTGTGTGGGCATATACTGTACACGCGTGCATTAAAAATATATTTTATTTTTAACATATGTACTCTTAGAAGATAGAATGAAGTCATTTATCTTAGTAATGATTACAATAGAGGCCTATCATAACATTTTATTGGAGAAATAACTTAACAGCAGCACAGCTAATGCAACAGAGAATTATTTTTGCTGGTGCTTGTTGTTATAGGCCTTCAAATATATGTAGCTCTGTCTCTCTGGCTACTGTAGTTCAGATGCAGACTATGAAACTTTGCTACCTGTTGATGCTGCTGATGGATACTTATTTGAAGAAACTACAATTTTATATAATCTCTCGTATTGCTAGTATTTCGTTTTTATTAAGATAGTTTAATTATTTCTCTGAATAAGCTATAATTATAGTAGTTTTTTAAAGCTAATTTCTTCAGATTAATGATCAAATACTTTACGGTCGAAGTCATCTTAATTCGTCTGCAATAATAAAGTCTATCACTGCTTCTACTATAAAGATATTACTTCTTCGGTGAGTATACGTGTATAGTGACATTCAATTATAGCTAATTTCTATTGATTTATTTTTTATCTTGTTATTATTTGTCTGATTTTTGATTGGTAAGTCACTTTATTGAAGAATTATTTGTATAGGTTGAAAGTTATTTGAAATATTGGTCATCTAGGCCTACGTGTAGCTTGGCCGTGATGTGAAGCCCAATGACTTAAAATTATATTCATTTTTTTTAAATAGTAATATATACGCTGTAAATGCTTTACTGAATAATTACTGTGTTATTGCTTTCTGTTGTTTGATGATAAGGTTACTGAGGTTACTTATTGTTGAAAGAATGATATAATTATAACTTAACTGCATCAAAGTGCTACTGTTATTTATCAATGTCTTTTTTGTTCAGCAAGTCCTAATAAGATTTAAATTAAATTATATTTTATAAATGGGTTAGGAGTGAAGATTCAGTGATTCGCATGGCTGTCACTCCTTTAAAACGACCCCCTCTATCTTACAAGGTGGGAATACAACATTTAGTGACACAGTTATTGTATATTTATTTCCACAGTGTATAATTACCAATATTTATACTTTAATAGTGTGTGGAGGAAAAAATATTGTTTTCTGAATGCTCAGGAGTTTTGCATTAAGTCTGACATTTAACTTGTTAAGACGTTAGTTTTAACTTCAATGTTAGGCTGTTAGCTCATTAGAGTATAAGACGTAAAGTACCCCGCACCCTGCTTCCCCGCCTTCTTAAATTATTATCTAATTTATTATTATATTTGAAATTTATTTTTATATTTATTTATTTTTGTAGAATGATGTCAACACTCTTATTCCAAAGCCAATTAAGTCATTCTCTACGGTGAGCTTTTTAAAAATAAAAATCTCGATTAACTTAAGCAGCTGGCTTCATTATTTCTAGTCTGTAATTTATTTAACTTTTTATTAACAAACACGTTATTAACAATTGTGACTAGTTAGTTAGTAAGTTATTTATTTTGTTATACAATTTTTTTCGTATAAAAAATTAAGTATTGTATTCTGGGTAATGCTAGTTTACTGTTAGAACTATTATCTTGATATAGTATTATAGAATTTATATCATTATAGTAGATTTTATAAATGAGTAGCTTTTCTAGTTTTTTGTTGCCAGGAGGAAAATGTGATTGTTTCTGAATGTGATAAGCTAGATATTTCTAATGAAAATACAGTAGAAAATAAAGACAATAAAACTTTCAAAACTACAGACGAAGCTGATTGTGCATTATCCAGTAATCATTTTGGTAATTTATCAACTACAATTAGTACAGCTATGACAGGAAATAATCAGTCTATTGATTCTTATTCTGTGAGTCACTAGTTTACCAATTTTTGTGAATCAGCTAATTGACAGATAAATTTGTTTGTATTTTCAAACGGAATATATTCAAAATAAAAGTCATGTTTTCAAGTGCTTTTAATACAAGCCAATATAGCTAATACAGAACTTTAATTTATTCACACTTATATTGTTTAACAAGTATATTGTCCACTAATTATTTTTTAACTCTAATTCATGTATTTAGTCCTTAATTTAGTCTTATTTAACAGAGGCACTACATATAGAATTTGATTCTATAGTATGGAAGCTTTATTTGTACCAAAAAACTACCGGTACTACTTTTTCATTTTTTAACATATTTGAGTATATTATAGTCATCCGGTACAAAATTAATTTTTCATTTTTAACTTATTTGGGGATATCATAGTCGTCTGGTACAAAATTTATTTTCCATTTTTTTCTGCAATATTCTTTTCAAACAAATGCAGAGTCGTTTCTCTGCCTTTTACATTTTATATGTGAATATTTATGTAGATCAAATTTTTAGGCAAAACATTAAAAACAAGACTACAAAAGATCCAACTCATTGAATCTTTTGATAACCGTCATTGTTAGTATGATAATAAAAATGATTTAGTGGATTATTTGTGTTCTTAATATCAATTTATCTAATACAAGCTAAACGTAAAATTGACTAGATGAATTTAAAATTAAATGCATTATAGGTTTCCACTAAATCAGAGGATATAACCTGTAGTCAAATATCCAAAAATTGCAGATCTCATCCTACATCAAGTGATACCATAGAATTCTATTTTAAACAGGTTTGATTTTTACACATTAAGGTGAGAATACACGAGCCAACAAGTCGTCCAGGCAAGTCGTCCTGACTTGACTGGACGACTTGACTGGACGACTTTGTTGGGTCTGACTCCAGGCACACACGGCACGACTGCTCCAGGCACACACACGGCACGACTGCTCCAGGCAAAAGGCTGTCAATCATTCAAAATTAGGCGGGGCTTAACTTGTTTACAAAATATGTCAAAATGATTTTAATTAACTTCCGTTGGTTCTGATGTGCAGAAAATAATCAGTGGAGGATCCATAAGGGGGGAGGGGGTGTATGTTTTGCTCTTGTTATTGTTGCAATCAAATTAGAAATAGTTAAGCTCAAATGTGATCAAAAATAGCAATTTTAAATGAGTAAAGAAATTTTTTAAATACAATTTGATGTTATTTTAGTACTTGTCTGTTTAAAGACCCCAAATTTTTATTAATTTGTTAATTAATTAATTAAAATAATTGTTAAATTACTTAATTACTTAATTACATACTTACTTATTTACTCACTTACTTACTTGCTTTTTACTTGCTTTTAATTGTATTTTACTTACTTATTTAGCTATTTATATACTTACTTACTTACTTACTTACGTACTTACTTACGTACTTACCTACTTACTTACTTACTTACTTACCTACTTACTTATGTACTTACTTACTTACTTACGTGCTTATTTACTTACTTGCTTACTTACTTACTTACTTACTCACTTACTTACTTACTTAAGTACTTTTATTTGCTTACTTACTAACTTACTTATTACTTGCTCGCTTACTTACTTACTTACTTACTTACTGACTTGCTTGCTTACTTACTGACTTACATACTTACTTACTTACTTATGTACTTTTATTTACTTACTGACTTACTTGCTTACTTATTTACTTACGTACTTACTTACTTATTTACTTACTTACTTCCTTACTTATTTGCTTATTTACTTACTTACCTACCTACCTACTTACTTACTTAATTACTTACTTACGTGCTTACTTACTAACGCACTTACTTATTTACGTACTCTTATTTACTTACTTATGTACTTACTTACTTACTTACGTACTTTTACTTATGTACTTTATTTATTTACTTACTTACTTATTTACTTACTCACTCACTCACTTACTTGCTCAATTACTTACTTACCTAATTAATTAATTAAATTATTTATTATTACTTCATTAATTATAAATTAAAGTAATGAATTAATGTAATGTAATTTATGTAATTAATTAATTACATTAATTGCATTCATTAAATTAATTGCATTAT
>JAQIXG010005831.1:0-11022 GCA_034700105.1 Oconnorella tubifera
CAACAAAAAAAATTAACAACTCTTACAAATAAAATACAAACAAAATATATCAAAAATATCTACCAAGTGATATAAGGTGAGTCTCTATCCATGATGAGGGCATTTACTTCCTCATAAGCTCTCTGTTGTATCTCAGGATGTCTGGCCAAGTTATACAAACACCAAGTCAATGCACTGCTTGTTGTGTCATGTCCTGTAAACCAAACAAGTATTTTACCATGGTTGAATTAATCAAAATAAAATTAAGAATTAAAAACAAACTCTATAGTACTTTAATTTTAAAACAAAATATAAAATTACAATTTATATATAAAGTAGAAATTTACATCTTACTGTAAATAATTGTATATATCAACTGCTAATCATAATATATTAAACAGTAATTAATAATAAATTAAAGTTAATAGTAAATTATATATTTGTTACTGGTAATATCTATATGCCATAAAAATGAGTAAGAAAATAGTCAAAAGTACGGCATCTGTGTGTCATGTCTTAAGAATCATTCATAATGATACCTTCAAAGAGAAAAGTATCCACTTCATTCTGAATCTCTAGGTCAGTTAAGCCACGCCCACTTTCATCTTTAGCCAATAGTATTATATCAAGAAAATCTCTCCGTCTACTGACAGACTCTTCAGATTGATTCTTCTAAAAAAACATTAATAATAAATAGATGTGACAAAAACTAAATGCAATTTTAAATTAAAATTGTTGATTAGCGACAAAAAAAGATTCAAATTATAATCTACGATTAATTATTATCTTAATCTATTATGATAATAAAAATAAAGTATTCAGCAGGTGATCCATTGCCATTTACCAAGCATATCTTTTCATCTGGATGGCTAATTAATTGATTAAAAACTTGTCAATTTTCTCACATTGTACTACTGTAACTACACTGTGTCATAAAAGTCCACTAATTCATAAATCTTGTAAAACGTATTAAACCTACATATTTTTATCTCAATCAAATAATAATGATCAATTAATATTTTATGTATAAAAATGATCAATATTTGTCACTATACAATGTACACGCATCATATTCAGAATGTTACCAGTTTATCTGACTTAATGAACAATAAAAGATTCTATATGTTTTGGTTAGAAAGGATTTAGCAACAAAACAATGAAAGCTCCCGTAGATTTAGTATATCGTTATATTCACACAGTAATACATCAGTAATTGCATCAGCACAGAAAGTTTGTATCATTACAGAATATTTTTATGCAGAAAACAATACAAATTTATGTTCAAGTAACTAATTACCTCTATTTTTATCGATGTATACATTGAAATCTAAAATACAAACAATCTCTTACCAAAGCTAGTTTACGAGACTCTATGATTTCCTGAGCAACTTTATGAACTAAATCACAAGCCTTTGCAAACTGTCGTCCATTCTTTGTTTTGTAGTAAAGCCAATCAATATACATGATGATGTTACTGACAAATATTAAACAAAACGAATCCGTATAAAAGATACGGCTTGGCTTGAATAGTTTACACTGAGGAAATGAAACGCTTACAACAGTATGATGTAAAGAAAAATGAGACAGGACTGATGCAGCATTTTTGATCACAATTGAGGCTGCCAAAAATAAAAGTGTTATATTAAAATGCCATGCCAATGTCAGTGTATCTATGATTCAATGCCTTTACAGCAGAAATTCAAAAAAATATACCATTGAAATTGATGAATCAATTAAGAGTTATAAAATGTAGGAATATCAATAGGAGCTAATATTAGAAATATTGTAAAAGAATGTATATTTACAACAACTACATATAATATATGATTTATGATTCACTTACAAGCATCTATCACAAAGAAGTTCAGCGAGTGACATAATTGCACTGACATACAAATTCTCTTCTCTACAAACAAATACATTTTTGAGTATCGTATAGAATTAAAAAAGTAAATGCATAAAAACAATGTATGAAATTCAATATGAGAAACACAAACTCATAGATTGTAAATATTAAAACTAAAGAAATATTATGAAATATATCAATGTCATACATTTACGATACTGAATACGTACATATATATATACATATTATCTATATAAATATAAAGCATAAACATCACACATATATAACATCATATATTTAGACTTATAAATTAAATTTAACCAAGCAATATATATATATAATTTCTAAATACTTGCTAAGTTGAACGTTTGCTTCATACGACAGAGCACATCTCATAATGATATCAAGTGTACACAAACTTATTGGATAATAAATCTCTACGCTCTCTCCCGGATGATCTTCAATATGACGCTGCCATTTACCCTGAATGTTTCAATTTAGTTATTTCATTTGAAACATTCCCTTTGGTGAAATAAGGCGTCATATATTACATCAAATTTATTTGCAAAGAATAACTTCGCAAAAATAATAAAACTTTAGCTATAAGGAATTTACTGGAACACTCACAAAAAGCCAGAAATTCAAAACACAAATGACATCATTTTTCAAACAAGTTTAATTTAAACAGGCATATTGTCTCAAACGAGCAGCAAATAAAACAAATTGACAGAAAATACCAGCAGTATATCAACTGCTTCATTGTTGACTTGCATATAAGGCTTCAAAATATCAAAATGAAAAGCTGGAGTCAGCAGTTTACGATTCCTCTGCCATTTTGGACCACCAGCAACTAAGAGTCCTTCACCTAGATAAAAAAATTCACTTAAATAATCAATAATATAAATATAATTATTAAAATAAATTTATATAAAAAATATATAAATATAAGATGAGAATAAATATATTCAATATTAGCAAAGTTGTAAATTATCAACGATCAAAATGTATGAAATATAATTTTTCGCATATATAATGTAGATCTAAAATTTAACTTTCTCTTGGAAAATAAAGAATGGCTCAAGCATATTTATATTTGTTGTGCTAATCAAAAAACAAAAATTATTTAGTGTGCTAATAGTCGAGTGCATTCATCACATTATTTCTGCATATCATGTTCACAGCACATGTGACAAAATAAAATTTTACAAAATAGTTAACAAGCTATGTAAAATTGTGTAATTAAGTAATATAGATAGATCTCTACCTATATCGCTCTATTTGTGAAAGTTTATTTTAATATTGTCAATATCAAATTTCAATTATTTCAAATACTGAAATCAGAAACTTCCAATCTAGTTAAAAATACTGATAAGCTTTTGTTTATTTAACACTGAAACTTAGCTTAAAATAGCTTAGCAATCTTCCGATGTGAGAATTAACAAGACCTATCTTTTGAACTAAACATTATAGTACCACTTGAGTAATATCTCTTGACTCATTACAGTTACAATTTTTGTCCTAATTAACACATGTGATAAGTGTATACCTGATTCGTGTAATTACATAAAACAGATTACATATTACTGATAATAAATTACACTTTATAGTAATTAACAACCAATTCAAGTGAATTTCTATGTAATTCAAGTAGTAAAATACAACGCATACAAATTTTCTGTTACCTTGTTTAATTCAACTTCATAAGCTGAAACATTACTTTATACATGTATGCAAAATATTTGAACGTCATTTAAATTAAATCTAACTGCCCCTTTCAATAAAAAGCAAAAAAATTCTTAAAATGTTTCAAAGTCTGCTCTAATATCTTGACAAAATATCTAAACAAATGTTTACATTTATTTAAATAATAAGAACATTTTCTAAGAAATTAATACATTTCAATCATCATATATTAGTGCAGAATCAAACAGATATTTATACTATACACAAATCTAATAAATTAATATAATTCACGAGTATAAACACATAAAAAAAATTTTAGATAATAATTCTAACAGTTGTTTACAAACCAAGCCAAGGTTGAACAAGTTTATAAGGTCCATTGCCAAGAGTAGCCTTGGGTTCACTTGTTTTTAGGATGATTTTCACAGTATCTGGATGATGCACTGTGACAGCGGGACGGAAAGGTCCAAACCAAGATCTGAACGCTTTGCCACCAAAGCGAACACCAAGATCTAGCATGTACAGCATACCGGCTTCATTTGGACCTGGATGCTACATGAAATTATTATTATATTATTATATTATATTATTATAATTATTAGCGGAAAATAGATGTACCATAAAAAATATAGTTCAATATACATGTTGGGGCATAATTAAAGGAGCCAACTTTATTCTTTAATAACTATGGATTATTTAAAGCAATTTATTCCAAATTTTACGCACACGCTTTAGCACCAATTCTACAGCGTTCTGGCAATTTTTATGACAATCGACCATGATACTTCAAAGATACGAGTAATTTAAATTTGGTTACTAAAAATCACGTCAACCAAGCTGGCAAAAACGTTAGACCGTGAATACTTCGTTAGAGGAGTTTATTCTGCAGTGATAATTGTGTTGCCAGTAGCTACCAGATAAACAAATCAAGAGTACATTACAAATTATTGTCAAGGATAATAATATCACAAAGTTTCATTACGATTGCTGGTCGAGAGCTGGTCGTTGTGAGACAGTTCAAATTGTGTGTTCAAACTGACCGCCGTTTGCGCGAACACAAACAAGCAATCTTTTTCGCCACTGCTCTCCTTCAGTGAAAGCGATTTTGTAAGCAACAATACTGTAAACACGTCGAGTGAGCTTGTATTATTAAGACGTCACTGCATTAAATGGCAGAGTCTTTTACAAAAAGCGACACAACGTTATAATGATTCTAACGTTTTCGCCAGCTTGGTTGACGTGATTTTTGTAACCAAATTTAAATTACTCGTATCTTTGAAGTCTCTTGGTTGAATTTCATTAAAATTGCCAGAACGATGTAGAATTGGTGCTGAAGTATGTGTGTAAAATTTGGAATAAATTGCTTTAAATAATCCATAGTTATTAAAGAATAAAGTTAGCTCCTTTAATTATGTCCCACGGTGTAGTTTATAAAAATAACAAATTCTTCATGTTTAAAATTTCAAGAACTATAGTCTCACTTCCACTTTTGTTATTAACATTATGTTATGTTTTTAATAACTTAAGTCAAGAACAACGATGCAAGATGCATTAGTAGGCAGTGCAGAAATGATGTACTTAATCATATAGGAGAATAGATGGAAGGAATGCCTTAATATCTTCCCTTTCTTTAATATTTGCTTCTATTACTTACTTCAATTTATAACTTATTTTTGGTTCAATAATCACTACTAAAATTTAATACAGAATTGTTAAACAATATTGAATAGTAATAGGAACCCAAAAAATACCACTACTGTTAAACCTTTCAAAATCTAATAAATAAATTTAATAAAATAATTCATATCATACCTCACGAAGATTGCCAAATAGCCAATGACTCTTGGCTCCACCAATTTTATCACAATATTTTCCAACAAAGCAAATATTTCTATACCAAACTATGATATTGAATCCATAATACAAGGCAATGAGAAGTAATGTGCATAACACGCAGGTTAGAAAAGGCGATATATTTGCAAAGGATTCAATCATTGCATAAATTTCTGCCATGATTACAATGCTATTATGTTAATGTAGCCTATATCGCAAAAACATAACATCATTTATTATAGAGTACTACAATATTGTATAATTACAATAATACTAGTATACAATTGTGCACCAATGAAAAGGGGGCTGCTCATGTTTAGACGCCTGTACATAATGGATCTTGATTCTGAACTTTATCTCGCTCCTGGATAGCCGACACCAAACTCGGATTTTATAACTAAATTCCGAACTGTGCGCCTCGGATTATAAAGATGAACAATAGACAATGAGCGTGGCCAAAGGTACCACACACAAAACCAGATCCCAGATCACAGCCCTGGATCTTTGACTCAAACCCCAAGACTAGTACACTGAACCCAAAACCTCATATCTCAAATCCATGTGAAGGATTTGAAACCTAAACCAGACCCGAACTTGAACCCTTGATCTGACACCAGATCCTAGAGCAAAAAGCCGGATTCGAGATTTTGAACCTGAAACTGGACCAGGATTGGTTTGTAGTTAATTTAAAAATAACTGCAAAAAATGAATTTTTTCTATAAAATTAATTTAATTATATAATTTTATTTACATTTTTCAAAATGTAAAAAAACATTATAATTGGCTTAATTTTTTATTAACCTTTGCATTAATAATAATGACAATCTTATCACCACTACATATTTATAGCGAAATAAATCATTTGCACATAATCACATTATAACTGGAGTCCGAGTAATTTTATTTACATATTATACTAAACAATAATACAACGGCATACCTCAAAGTGCGGTCTAATCAATTTGTTTTTATAAATAACGTATTTTGCATACTATAGTTGTGAAGATTGAGTCTGTCACAACATCGTGTACGCGTACCTTTAGACTCTTTATACACAGACTTACCTATAGTGTTAATTACGATGCCCTTATATGAGGGCTGTAGTCTTGTGTATTAATGCCATGAGCCAAGCGCTTGCAGGCATTATTCCACTCTGCACAATAAGCTATTTTAGTCAGAGAATCATTTAAATTAAAAAGTTTTAAATTGTTTTCCGATGTTAAAAGTGTGAGTTTAGTGGCTACCCCTCTCCCCCATTGTAACGATTTAATTATTTTTGTGTGTGTTGCATAGGCCTACCGAAAGGTACGTGGAGTTGAAACACATGTAATAGGAGCAAAATAGAAACGAAAAAGTTAATAAAGTCAGTAATAAGTACTAATCACAGAAATAGAACTATAACTATTATTATTATTATATAACTGTTATTATTAAAGGTCGGTGGTACTAATAACCAAAAAAGGATATGACTGAAACGTTTTTAGAACCCCCCCCCCTCCGTTCAATTCCTGCCAAGTGGGTTATGTAGAGAGGGGGCAGTGGCGGATTTAAGTTCTGTCGCATGGGAAGGGGGAGTATTGCAAGGGGCGCACAAACTTTTAATTAAGACACCTATTTTATGAGCTTTAAATTTGTATAAATTAAATTAATTACGTATAATATAGTACTACTAATTTAGTAAATTTATTCTCATTCCTCGATCACATACTTTCAACAATCTAATCAGAAAAGTCTGAAGTCAAATATGTTTTAAAATTTAATTCTGTTACGCGTACAAGTATGCAGTGCAGGATTTAAGTCGTAGGCAGACATAGGCACTGCGTAGGGGGCGCGGCGCTGCCTGGGTCGCACATTTTTTAGCTTTTCACTAGATATAATTGATTTTCGATGGAAGAATGAATTTCTTTATTTTTTAATTTCTAAACAAAATCAATCCTTTCGTTTACTGCTGCTGTTTTGCTATTTGTTGTGTGAGTGAGAGAAAAGATTTGTGTTTTGATGAGGTTCTGTTGGAGTTTTCTAAGGCCAAAGTTAGAAAGATGCCGTTTTAATTTCGGTGTTATTGTCGTTTGTTGCCACTTGATGACGATTGAAATCAAATCAAATCAAATTCGATTCGATTTGATTTAGATTTTAACTAAGAGCCACGATTTGTGTTGCGAAATGAACTTGTTTGACAGATATTAAGTCATTGATAAGTAATCATAATTATCGTAAGTGTACTAAGTAAGAGTAAGTGCAAGCTGGGATTGAGGATTTGCAGAAATATCATTTCAATGAAAGCTCAAGACTAATCATATAATGTAGAATGCGTTTTAATCTATAACATTTGTTCAATTATGCTTTTATTTAGAATATGATTGCCTATAGCCCCTGGAAAAAAATTGTGGGGGGCGAAAAATTTCCAGCTGCCTGTGGGCGTCGGGTACCCTTAATCCGGCACTGCAAGTATGCCAATAGTATATTTCTTATTCAATGCTAATAATCGTTTTTGTCAATTTCTTAAATTTCATAAATTTCAAAAGAGTCTTTATTTTATTCTGAGACTTGTGATGGATCAAGACAGATAAAATACGTGTATAAAAGACAGTTAATCATAAACCATTTCATCTCTGCTTAGTTCACGTTCCATTCAACATTTAGCAGCAACATTTTTCGTTAATAAATGATTTAACAGATATAATTATAAATTATAATATTAAAACTTTCAAAATCTTCATTGGTTTTGAAAGTTAAAATGTTCCTCAACCCCAAAGATATTATATACTATCAGGGATGTGACTGAATGCAAACATTCCTAAGAACATTAATTTCTAATTTTAATTATAAAAATTGTGATTTTTTAGTGTTTTTTACGGGCATTTTACGGGCGCCATTTAAGACATAAGAGGGACGCGGGGTGGGACTGGGAGTTGTTTGTCCCCCCGAGCATATCCACTAACTAAATCCACTACCGAGAGCCCTACAGACTAGGAAACATTCTACCTTTCATTAGATCTAGGCCTATAATAGGATAATTCAGCATCTTTTATGTCATCACAAAAAGGCCTTATTATTCACATAGTATTTACGTCATCATGACACCCCGCAATGAAACAAAAGTCTGACGTCACTGATATATCATGCAATTTGTCTCGACTATTCGTCAGGATTACAGTCTAAGAAATCGCGTTTGCTTATTGAAGCGTGTCGTCTATCATGTATAGCAGATAGACCTATCACAAGAGTAGAGGCGTTCAATTCAGCAGATCACCCGATAAGAGCCCCAGCTAGAAGATGAGGATCCTTGAAAAATCAGCTCCAATAGTAAATTTACTATTTAATTATTAATTTTGTAGTTTTTACTACTTTTATATGTTTTTTACAATATACAGCAGAAAATATTAATAGCTTTCAGCTGTTTTGGTTGGCGGAGGTATATTTGTTGTTACTTCTTACGATATTTATGAAATATGATTTATATTTAGGATATGATACGGCTAGTGTTAGTAATTTTAATATTAATTTTTAACATTCTACGCTATTGTTTTGCTTTTCTTTTCATATAACCCTAAGCTGGACAAACGATGAGACGCGGGAGATGACTCAGACGAGGGATACATCAAATCAACAGATGAGAGAAATCACGGATCTGATCAACAGATGAGAGAAGTCACGGATCTGATCAACAGATGAGAGAAGTCACGGATCTGATCAACAGATGAGAGAAGTCACGGATCTGATCAACAGATGAGAGGTAAGATTACACTTAACTCAAGACGCTCACTCAGGTCATTGCTAACACTCCGATTTCTTTTTTTTTACAAAGTTCTTTGCACCCCAAACATTGTTCTATGTTCAATTTCATTGCGCCTCAAACTTCTTACAAATTCTTTGCACCTCCAAATTCTTTCATTTCTAATTTCTTTGCACCTCCAACTTCTATCTATGTTATTTTTTTCCCACCTTATCTTCTTTTCATATCTGAAATTTTTGCACCCCCACATTCTTTTAAAGTCAAAGTTCTTTTCATACCAAATTTCTTTCTATATACAATTTATTCGCACCCTCAACTACTTTTAAATTTCTTTGCATCTCCAAAATTTTCTATATTAAATTTCTTTGCACCTCCAACTTTCTAAGTAAAATTTGTTTACTAAACTAACTTGCTTCTATACCAAGTTTCTTCCCAACTTTTTTATATTAAATTTCATTGTACCTCCGACTTCTTACAAATCTCTTTGCACCTGCAGTACCTTCCATATCTAATATTTTTGCACTCCCACATTATTTTTACATCAAATTTCTTTGATGTAAAAATAATGAAAATAATTTTCCAACTTTTTCTACATCAAAGTTCCATATCTAATTTCTTTGCATCTCCAACTTCTTTTAAAGTTTTTTGCACTCCTAATTTTTAGCTATTCTATATCTATGCTCCCGCATCCTCATACTATATCTAATATTTTTGCAATTTCAATTTCTTTCTAAGCAAAAGTTCTTTGCATTTTTTTTAGCTATGTTAGATTGTTAATGTTAACGTCAGTTGTAACATCACTAGCTAAAAAACTTTTAATCACACAATCTTTCACACAATCATTCACATCTTACTCTTTGAAAAATGTAACTATGCTTACGATGCAATAATTGTATAGTTTCTTTGAAAACTTTATTTTTTTTAAAAGATCACTTAATATCATGAGCCGCTGATCGTTGCACTCATCATATATTTAGTACTATAGCTCTATTTGACAAATTATTGATACTGAGCATTCAATCCAATCCATAACTTGGCTTCTAGAATTCAGGATAATCTATAACTTAGCTTTCAGTATCAGCATCGCCAGCCTCCTACTACCTTTGACTCTTTCTCAAGCTCGGTCATAAAACATAGCCAACAGTTGATAATTTTGGCACTGCTCCATTTACCATATAGACCTATTGATCACTTGATCTCTGAGATGACAGGCAGAACAACACTGCCTCCTCGTACACAATGCAATACCAAAGTATGTAGTGTCATCAGAGTATGTAATGTTATGCAGAGTGCATACATACGTGTTTACTTATTACAATATTAAAGCCTAAAATAATTTTAAATGAAAGTTTGAATATTGTAGTAAACAGTTATTAAAATACCTAGGTCAAAATATTAAATAATTATAGATGCAAACTTTGTAAAAGTGCAGAATCCGTCGACATCCGTCGATAAAATTCATTTGTTTATGTCACTAAGTACACTTCATTAATGAACCTAAATTCTAATTATAATCATAGCATTTAGACAGCAGCAGGCCCGGCTCGAGACATTTGGCGACCCTACACTTTGGTGGCTAATCGGCCTAAATACCAGCGAGCTAAGGAAAAGGGCATTGGCTCATTTAGATTAATTTTGTTTCTGATGTTTCGCGTTTTTCGCTTAAATATTAATATTGTATGATGAATAATTGCTAATTTTAGCACAAGACATAAAAGAATATTTAACTGTTTTTGTTATTGAAGTTCGCTTAGAAGAACATTCTGTGTGTAGTAATTTGCAAAGAAAAGTCACAAAAATAAATTCATCCATAAGTAGTTCTCACGGGAAAGAATCCCTTACAAAAATTAAGTTATCTTTAATTAGTACAGCTTCCAAGATGGCAACCAAGTCAATCAATTTAGATACAACTAGACGGTCATGTAAGTATGGGTCACCATCCCCC
>JAQIXG010005832.1:0-11022 GCA_034700105.1 Oconnorella tubifera
ATTAGAAGTTAAAACCAATTCTTTCTTTTGCTTAAGATGCTAATTTAGCAGTGTAACTCCCCCCCCCCTTATAACGATGTAGTTTTTTTATCGTTGGAAACATGTGTTTAGAGAACAAATAGATGCAATAAAAAATATTCTAAAAAAGGTCATCGTTCAAACTTTTATGCAACCCCCCCCTTTTGTAAATTCCTGCCTACGCCACTGAATATATTAGAAATAAATTTGACTTAAACTGTTTAATAGAAAAATTTGCAGTATTACTTCATAATAATCAAATAAAGATCTACTTTATACAACATATTTTACAATGTATTTCAAAATGTATTTTAAAATGTATTTTAAAATGTAATTTCATATGTATTTTAAAATCTATTTTAAAATGTAATTTCATATGTATTTTAAAATGTATTTTAGAATGTATTTCAAAATATATCTTAGAATGTTTTTTAGAAAATATTTTAGAATGTAGCTTATTTTAGACATTATTTCATTGTTTCAGATCTAATCTACTAAAAGGCAAAATTTGGAACACGCTGACAAAATTTCGATGAACACATTTCGTCTTTACTAACTCACCATTATGTTTCCCAAAAGGAACATCACCATCATCCTTCTCTTCATCCTTCTCTCCTGCATCACCTTCCTTCATACCCTCGGTGATGAAGCCAGCAAGTCCCTTAAACATCCCGATTCATCACTGAAACGAAGCGTTCAAAATAAACTTGTGATGAACGTTGAAGAAGATGTTGACGATGATTCCAGAGAATGTACATGGTGCAAGAGGAAGCTCATGACGGTTAAGGAAGTTCCAAAGAAGAAGCAACCTCCAGTGAAACAGCCTGCCCAACGAACAACCTCTCCCCAGAAAGCGACCACTAGTAAGATTCCAACTACAAAAGTTGCTGCTCAAAAACCAGTTGCTCAAAAATGTAACACTCGGAAACAAACGTCTCAGAAACAAGCCGTCGCGCAGAAACCAGTAACGCAGAAACCAACTGCACAGAAGCAG
Source organism: Oconnorella tubifera (assembly GCA_034700105.1). NCBI lineage: Eukaryota > Metazoa > Annelida > Clitellata > Enchytraeida > Enchytraeidae > Oconnorella > Oconnorella tubifera. Next base: position 1,013 of record JAQIXG010005832.1, read on the forward strand.
ATTACTCAAAAACCAGTTTTGCAGAAATCAGTTGCGCAGAAACCAGTTGTGAAGAAACCGGTTTCTCAAAAAGCTGCAGTAAATAAACCAGTTGTGAAAAAATCAGTTGAACAGAAAACTAAGTCACCGGTCATAATCAAAAAAGCTGGCATTCAGAAAAAGCCACAAGTTCCTCAACCAAAGGTTATGAAGATACCAGTGATCCAGAAAGTTGTGATTGGAAAACATCAAGTTAAAGTTCCGATAAAGCGGGTACCCGTGTCAAAGTATAAAGATTCCGATAATGACGGAATTCCAGACCATTTAGATAATGATGATGATGGAGATGGAATTCCAGATGATCAAGAAGGAGATACAGATGGAGATGGAATTCCAGATTATTTGGACGATGATGATGATAATGATGGTATTCCAGATCATCTGGATATTGATGATGATGGTGATGGTATCCCAGATGATGAGGAGCTGGATACAGATGGAGATGGGGTACCGGATCACCTTGATGATGATGACGACAATGATGGTATCCCAGATCATTTAGATAACGATGATGATGGCGATGGAATTCCAGATGATGAAGAAGGAGACACTGATGGAGACGGAATTCCAGATTACCTGGACGATGATGATGACAATGATGGTATACCTGATAATGAGGATGACGATGATGATGGCGATGGAATCCCAGATCATCTTGAAGACGACTCTGATGGTGATGGTATCCCAGACTTTCTGGATGATGATGACGATAATGATGGTATCCCAGATCACCTGGACCATGATGATGATGGAGATGGAATCCCAGATGATGAGGAAGGTGACACGGATGGGGATGGAATTCCCGATTATTTGGACGACGATGATGATAATGACGGAATTCCCGACTACTTAGATTATGATGATGATGGCGATGGAATTCCAGATCATCTGGAAGATGACAGCGATGGTGATGGAATTCCAGACTACCTAGATGATGATGACGATAATGATGGTATCCCAGACGATGAAGATGAAGATGATGATGGTGATGGTATACCTGATAGTGATGAACCGGAAAATATTGACAGTGATGGTGACGGTGTGCCAGACTACCTGGATGATGATGATGACAATGATGGAATTCCAGACCATTTGGATAATGATGATGACGGTGATGGGATCCCAGATGATGAAGAAGGAGACTCTGATGGAGATGGTATCCCAGATTACCTTGATGATGATGACGATAATGACGGGATTCCAGATAATTTAGATAATGATGATGATGGAGATGGAATTCCAGATGATCAAGAAGATGACACAGATGGTGATGGTATCCCAGATTATTTGGATGATGATGATGACAATGATGGAATCCCAGATCATTTAGATAATGATGATGATGGTGATGGTATCCCAGATGATGAAGAGCTGGACACAGATGGAGATGGGATACCTGATCACCTTGATGATGATGACGACAATGATGGTATCCCAGACCATTTAGATAACGATGATGACGGTGATGGTATTCCAGACGATCAAGAGGGAGATACGGATGGAGACGGAATACCAGATTATTTAGACGATGATGACGATAATGACGGAATTCCAGATTACCTGGATAATGATGATGATGGAGATGGAATCCCGGATGATCAAGAGGATGACTCGGATGGAGATGGTATCCCTGATTATTTAGATGATGATGATGACAATGATGGTATCCCAGATCATTTGGATAATGATGATGACGGGGATGGTATCCCAGATGATGAAGAAGCTGAAAATCTAGATACGGATGGAGATGGCGTACCAGATTATTTAGATGATGATGATGATAATGACGGAATTCCTGATCACTTGGACACTGATGATGACGGTGATGGCATCCCAGATGATGAAGAGTGTGATTCAGATGGAGATGGGATACCTGATCACATTGATGATGATGACGACAATGATGGTATCCCAGACCATTTAGATGATGATGATGATGGAGATGGAATTCCAGATGACCAAGAGGATGACACAGATGGAGATGGAATTCCAGATTATTTGGACGATGATGATGACAATGATGGCATCCCAGATCATTTGGATAATGATGATGATGGAGATGGAATTCCTGACGATCAGGAAGATGACACAGATGGTGATGGTATCCCAGATTACCTTGATGATGATGATGACAATGATGGTATCCCAGACCATTTAGATAATGACGATGATGGAGATGGAATCCCAGACGATCAAGAGGATGATAGTGATGGAGACGGGATCCCCGATTACTTGGACGATGATGACGACAATGATGGTATACCTGATGATCGAGATGATGATGATGACGGGGATGGTATCCCAGATGATGAGGAACCTGAAAATCTTGATACAGACGGAGATGGTATTCCGGATTGTTTGGACGATGATGACGACAATGATGGTATCCCAGATCATCTGGATCATGATGATGACGGTGATGGTATCCCAGATGATGAGGAAGAAGACAGCGATGGAGATGGTATTCCAAACTACCTCGATGATGATGACGATAATGATGGAATTCCAGATGACCAAGATGAAGATGATGATGGTGATGGTGTGCCAGATTCTGAAGAAGCCACACGAATTGATACAGATGGTGACGGTATGCCAGATTACCTCGATGATGATGATGACAATGATGGAATTCCAGACCATTTGGATAATGATGATGATGGTGATGGTATCCCAGATGATGAAGAGCTGGACACAGATGGGGATGGGATACCTGATAACCTAGATGATGATGACGACAATGATGGTATCCCAGATCACTTAGACACTGATGATGACGGCGATGGAATTCCAGACGATCAAGAGGGAGATACGGATGGAGACGGAATTCCAGATTATTTAGACGATGATGATGATAATGACGGAATTCCAGATCATTTAGATAATGATGATGACGGCGATGGAATACCAGATGATGAAGAAGGAGATAGTGATGGAGACGGGATTCCAGATTACTTGGACGATGATGATGACAACGATGGTATACCTGATAATGAGGATGACGATGATGACGGTGATGGGATTCCAGATGATGAAGAAGTTGACACGGATAGTGATGGTATCCCAGATTACTTAGATGAGGATGACGATAATGATGGTATCCCTGATCATCTTGATCATGATGATGATGGAGATGGCATTCCAGATAATTTGGAACGCGATTCAGACGGGGATGGAACACCGGATTATCTTGATGATGACGATGACAATGATGGCATCCCAGATGACCAGGACGATGATGATGACGGTGATGGGATACCAGACGATAAAGAAGAAGAAAATGTCGACACGGATGGCGATGGAATTCCAGATTTCCTTGATGATGATGATGACAATGATGGAATTCCAGATCACTTGGATCATGATGATGATGGAGATGGAATTCCAGATCATCTGGAGGGGGACACTGATGGTGATGGTATCCCAGATTATTTAGATGATGACGATGATAATGATGGTATCCCGGATGATGAAGATAATGATGATGATGGTGATGGAATTCCAGACGATGAAGAGAAAGAGAATATAGACTCAGACGGAGATGGTATCCCAGATTATATCGACGATGATGATGATAATGATGGAATACCTGATGATAGAGATGATGATGATGACGGTGATGGTATCCCAGATCACTTGGAACTTGACTCAGACGGTGATGGTGTGCCTGATCACTTGGATGATGACGATGATAACGATGGTATTCCAGATCATCTTGATCATGATGATGATGGAGATGGAATTCCTGATGATGAAGAGCCAGGCAACAAGGACAGCGATGGAGATGGAATTCCAGATTCAATTGATGACGATGATGACAATGATGGTATCCCAGATCATCTTGATAATGACGATGACGGCGATGGAATTCCCGATCACCTGGAAGGAGACACTGATGGAGATGGCATCCCAGATTATCTGGACGATGATGATGATAACGATGGAATACCTGATGATGAAGATGATGATGATGACGGTGATGGTGTCCCAGATCATCTGGAACACGAAAATAAAGACAGTGATGGAGACGGGGTGCCAGACTACCTTGATGATGACGATGATAATGACGGTATCCCAGATGATAAAGATAATGATGATGATGGTGATGGTATCCCAGATGATGATGAGGAAGAAAACATTGATAGTGATCGCGATGGAATTCCAGATTTTCTTGACGATGATGATGACAATGATGGAATCCCAGATCACTTGGATCACGATGATGATGGAGATGGAATTCCCGATCATCTGGAGGGAGATTCTGATGGTGACGGTATCCCAGATTATTTAGACGATGATGATGATAATGATGGCATCCCTGATGATGAAGATGACGATGACAACGGAGATGGGATTCCAGATGATGAAGATCCCAACAGAATCGACATGGATGGAGACGGTATCCCAGATCATCTTGATGATGACGATGACGGTGATGGTATCCCAGATGACGAAGACACTGACAACCGTGTTATCAACATTGTGGATGACGCCAACAAAGACTCAGACGGGGATGGAATCCCAGACAGCGAGGATGATGATGATGATAACGACGGGATCCCAGATCATCTGGATGATGACAGAGATGGGGATGGAGTGATTGATGATACGGATGGGGATGGTATCCCAGATAGCATCGACACGGATGACGACAACGATGGGATCTCTGACAAGGATGAGGTTGATCCAACTAAGGATTCAGACGGAGATGGTGTTCCTGATATAGTTGATGATGACGACGATAATGACGGGATTCCAGATCTTTTGGATACGGACTCGGACGGGGATGGGATCATGAATGACGATGAAGATGACGTCAGAGTATCCCGCTTCAAATACGAGGAAGAAGAAAACCCTGAGGATCTGGATCTCTGGGATTTCATGACGTCATTGGTTTTTGAGCAGCCGCCAAAATCGCGATTAAAAACGGTGGGAAAAGTTAAAAAAGGAGCTAAAAAAGATGATGATGATGAAAATGATGATAGTGATGATAGTGATGATGATGATAATGATGAAGGGGGGTTCTTCAGCAGTTGGTTTGGTTTAGCAAAAAAGAAAAATGTTAATAAAGAAACAGATCGATAGCTGGTTTTAGAATCTGAAAGAAAAAGTTGTTAATTGTGATACTGTGCTCACTGTGCTGACCCCTTCCCTGTTGAATTTCTAGAATTTTTTTTTTGAATTTTTACTAAATAGAAATTTATTCCCTGAAAATTGTGTGCGCTTAAAGTATATGAATAGTACTGTAGATTTTTAGGTTTAATAAACTAAAATTACGATAAAAAATCTCTACAATTTTAAGATAATAATTTTGATAATTATAAAAAATAGATAATATTATTTGAATTGATTGTGATTTAATTGAATAAATAAATTATAATAGGCCTAATCATGAAAATTATTTTATTTTAATGATGTAAATTGCTTTTTGTATGTTTTTCTTTAAAAATATAATTGATTTATTTTTTACATAATTTAGCAAGTTTTGCATTTTACTAGGTCATATATTTAATTCAAAATTATAGAGAAATTATTTATATCAATTACAATTTTTATTTCAGCTTGTAATAATTTTATCCTTCATTTTGAATGCTATTATAAAAACATAACCGTAATTATAAAAATGCAAAATTTCGACTTAGATTACTAATTTTTCCAAATCCAAACATTTTGAGTTTTTCATTTATCTTACTCATTTGATGTTTGAAATAACGAAATTCTGAATTCATTGTTTAGTCATGATTGACAGCTCTAATTTAACTACCGGGCCTGTCACTCCAAGAAACCAGTGACCAGTGGTGACTATCCCCGCCCATAAGTAGGCGTAGCTTCCGCTCTATCAACCTTTTGTTTTCTAGCAACAAGATTTCACAAGCTTTTAGTGGGTTCAGTGCATTATTCACTTCGCTTCACGCATAGCTGGATGCTAAAGGGATGAAAAGGCTTTAAACTGTTTTAAGTGATGAATATTTTCTGTGGTAAATTTTATAAGAATTTTGGATTTTAAAACTTGTGTAAATAAACAAAAAGAGTAAATTAAATTTTTATTTCGTAAATTAATTTCGCGAAGCATTATCGAAAAAAACATTTTCATATAGTCATATAATTATATTTATAGATATATAGTTAGTTCTATTTTCTTCTAGTTATAATTATAAAACAAGAAAAAGGAGAAAAATTGTACTCAAATTATATATATTAAATAAAAGTAAGAATTTCATGAATTAATTTATATAAAATTAATAGAATATTAGTCATAAAATGATAGGTTTATATTTATATCGTGACGTCACTTATATGCATGATGACGTCGATTCATTCCATGACGTTAATTCTTTTCGCAACGTCACAACGCGTCATAACGTCACTTCGTCGAATGACGTCACATTTACTAATGACGTCATGTCTACTTATAAATTCGAATTCTCGTCATCCAATCAGACTTTAAAGAATCAGGTCAGTAAAAACTTAGAGCCAATCAAAATGACCGAAACAAGTAAACCAGTTTCAAGCCAACATTTAACGTTAGTTTGTAACACACAAATGAACTGCAACAACGATGATAATAAAGAAAAACGTAATGATGAAGTAACAGAACATGATGAACATGATGATGCCGAATATGATGATAATGATGAAACCAACTCTGACGTCATTTCAACTTCCCCCCAAAACCAACCCCCTCATCATAAAACGACCCCGACCAAACCCCTGGTGCAACACCACCGTCGCGTGACCGCCAACGCCCGGGAGCGCACCCGCATGAGGGCCCTCAACGCGGCCCTTGATGCCCTCCGGCGGCATGTGCCCTGCTTCTCTAGGGCCCAGAAGCTCTCGAAGATCGAGACGCTCCGTCTGGCGAGCAACTACATCGGGGTGATGTCTGAGGCATTAAGGACGGGTCTGGGGGAGGACAGGGTGGGGTTCGCGAGAGCTCTCACGAGGGGGTTGTCTCACAATACGGTCAGTTTGATCGCTAGTAGATTACAGTTGAACCCGAGACAGTTGAACCCGCGATATTTGAACCCAGGGCAGTATTCCGGTGGAACATTCAGCCGGGAGTAAAATTATTTTATTAGATATAATTCGATGAAATTTGGAAAAATTGACGAGAAGTAAATGACGTCATATCGTTATATTCTAAAGCTGATATAGCTCACAGTACGTTGTCAGAAATCAGATAATTCCAAGGTGCGGAGAAGTATATTTAATGAACGATATGTTACCCAGTGCCGGATTTAGACCTTGGGGAGCTTGAAGCACTTCTGCAAAATGGGGCCCCAAAAATCAAAAATCACAATTATTTCCCAATTAATTTTTTTATTGCCACATCTCACCAGTGGCGTAGCTAGGGTCCTCTGCACCCGGGGACAAGACACAAAATTTGCACCCCCTGCCCCTGGTCCAAACCCCATTAACCCACCAACTAGTCACTGTAGTCCAGACCTGACTAGTCTACGCCTAATTACGCATTCGTGGATTAAAGAAGATTAGAAGAAGCACTATACTTAGCTTCCACCGGCCTTTAGAATTTAGAAATTATATTAGTAACTAATATAATTTCTAAAATTATATTAGAAATTTTTAAATTTTGAAATTGAAATTTTAGATGAGGTACAAAAAAGAAAAGAAAAGCCAAGGTGAAAAAAGGTTAAGGGCAAATAACCCGTTTCCTGTTTTTATTTCATCACTTTTTGCTTTTCTTTTTTCTTTTCTCTTTTTCTTTTTTTCTTTTTTCCCCTTTTTTCTTTTTTTCCTTTTTCTCTTTTTTCTCTTTTTTTCTTTTTTCTCTTTTTTCTCTTTCCCTTTTTTGCACCCCCCCAGCCCTGCACCCGGGGACAACTGTCCCCCCCTGCCCCCCCCTAGCTACGCCACTGGACACAAAGTTTACGATGTATTAACATAAAGTAACAAAAAATATGTCCACAATGCTAAAAATTAATCTTGCAGGTGAAAGGCAACAGAAACACCTAGTGGGAGAAAAGTACTGAATACATTACATACAAAATAAGACACAAAACGAAGGCAAAAAAGAAGCACAATTGATTAGACAATATAATGCATTGAAAAGACAAGACTAATATCGGCAAATGATATAAGAAGGCTAAGAAACATGCAGCAATAAGAGATAACTAGAGCAAAAAGTTATTATACAAATAGTTCTAAAAATGTGGAGAATGAAATTTCAAAGAGGAATCAGTGTCTGGCATATAGTACATAAACTATGCCGCAACAATAAGCAACAGCGATTCTCAAACTCTGTAGAAGTCACCTGACAACTTCTAGGGGTGCAGCAACAAGCGACTAAAATTCATTTTTTTTATCACAATATGCCTGAGTTATTTAAAGATGATTTTGTCAGAACATAAATATAAAGTGGCTGCAAACAATCATGCGGTTGTTTGAAGCCTTTAATACAAGATTAAATTTCGCATCTCAACTATATCAAATTTTGCATCTCAACTATATCACATGTTATACCGTTATACCATACATTTAATCAAAATATATTTTGAGAGCAAGTGTTTGGGAAGATGATAATTTTTGGGCTTGCAAAAAATGGTCTGTAAATGTCTAATTGTGTGTTGAGTGTTATCGATGGTCAATATTCCAAAAAGGTTGAGAACAGTTACAATAAACTATGATAATATATAAAGACAATTTGATAATGTTGTTAAAATGTAATAATACAGTCATTCTTGACAACACTTTGCTGCTGAGACTTTTTGTCTACGTGTTTCCTTTTACAATTTATATCTTTTTTTCTAAGCCAAATTATCATAATAGATATTTTTAATAGAATATGTCTATAAAATACAGTTTTACATTAAAGGAACCACAAGACATTGTGATTTTCATGTTAATTAATAAATGTTAATTTTTATTTAATTAGTTTGAATACAAGCCTCTGGTACAAACCTGATCCATGAAAAGTCCCGAGATGGACATGATGGGAATGATTTGAATGCCAATCAAGCAAGCATGTCTCATTGGGAACTCAGGAGGATCACAAGGCCAGTTGAGAGTGTAATAGAAGATAGCGTCCTCAGCAAACTGACCAATGGCTCCGTACTCCAGGATTTGAGCTGGAAAGAGATGTCTGTTGTAATTGCGTACATGGTAGTATTCTCTGACAGAACGGACCTCTGTGGCCAGCATCAGTTGTCCAACATTCTGCATGACAGTGTCACCCAAAGCCAAACCCAGAGCGGCTAGACCATGGTAACAGTTTATAGCCTACAAGTCGTCAACAACAACAACAAAAACAACAAAAAGAATTGAGTCGTCAACAACAACAACAACAACAAAAAGAATTGAATTTATAAATCATTTATAAATGTTGACACCTTATCTTAGCAAGAAATTTTCTGATAAATGTGACTTTAAAACTAGAAATTAGAAACTAAAATAAACTCTGATTTGCTTAATCTTAAAATTAATTTAGTCTGCAAAATAATATATCTATAGATAAGACTTACATCTATAGATAAGACTTATATCTATAGATAAGACTTACATCTATAGATAAGACTTACTTCTATAGATAAGACTTACTTCTATAGATAAGACTTACTTCTATAGATAAGATTTACATCTATAGATAAGACTTATTTCTATAGATAAGACTTACTTCTATAGATAAGACTTACATCTATAGATAAGACTTACTTCTATAGATAAGACTTACATCTATAGATAAGACTTACATCTATAGATAAGACTTACATCTATAGATAAGACTTACATCTATAGATAAGATTTACATCTGTAGATAAGACTTACATCTATAGATAAGACTTACTTCTATAGATAATACTTACTTCTATAGATAAGACTTACATCTATAGATAAGACTTACATCTATAGACAAGACTTACATCTATAGATAAGACTTACATCTATAGATAAGACTTACATCTATAGATAAGACTTACTTCTATAGATAAGACTTACTTCTATAGATAAGACTTACT
>JAQIXG010005833.1:0-11014 GCA_034700105.1 Oconnorella tubifera
AGTCGATTCAGGTAATCCTATCAGCATTGTTATTAATTAATTAAAAAACTTGATTAAAACTTCAATTTAATATAGATGTAACTTTCTTTATGTATTTGATATGCAAGAACATATGAGCATTGGATGAAATTATCATTCCACTATTAAATGATCGATGTATTATAATAATGGTATTCATATTCACTATAACTAGTCTATTTCCCTATAATTCACTATATAGATATATAATTATTCTCAGTTAATTAATGTCTTCTAATCACACAATAGCGGTCCCTTGGGATGAAGGTTACTGAGCTTCTCTGCCTTACTTAGTCATTGAGAAAATGTCATATAATCATGATGTTTTTAGAGGCAATATTACATTTCCAATAGAAATCGCTAGTCTAAAGTTAAGATTAAGGTGACTTTGAGTCAACTCGCCTACTGGGGATTTCGCTACTGGGATCTCGCTTACGGAATCTCGCTCACCTACTGGTTATTTCGCCTACTGGGTATCTCGCCCACTGGAAATCTCGTCCACTGGTGCTCTTGCCTACTGGGTATCTTGCCTGTTGAAAAAATGATATGTACGATGACTGCAGATTTTTAAATTAATAAGTTTTGCAACCGTGTTCCCTGCTCACAAACCAGGTTTGTGGGCAGGGAATGTGACCATAAAATATTACTTAACAGAATATAATATAACAAAAATTGCGTAATTTTATTTAACAAAATAATTAAGCGCATTTATTTAATTAACAAAAAAAATACTAGGTCATATAACACCATTTAATCATAATATTATAAGAAATTAAACATATTATGGACAAAATAGAATAAAATTAATAAGTACAGAAATTTGGGACGGAGGAGAACACTACTATGGACCCTACTTTGATTTCATTTATAAAAAAAATATTGGAATTTCTTTAATTTTTAGTAGTAGGCGAGATTCCCAGTAGGTGAGATTTCTAGTAGGAGAGATCCCCAGTAGGCGAGTTCTCCAGTAGGCGAGATCCCAGTAGGCGAGTCCATACAGTAGATACTTCAATGGTAAACGAAGAATTGAATGAGAGTTATATGAACAAGTATCTTACATGCAATATCAGATTGATTCACACCATTATCATAAACCATCAGATCATATAATTCATTGTCCTGCATTGCAGTTAATCTGCAAATAGTAAACAACTATATTTCACCGCTTAATTGAAACAACAGAGTAAATAGCTTAATGGATCAATAATCTTGAAGACATATTATTACACTAAGATTTAATTGCTTTATTTATTTATTTCCGACACTGATGAGAATAATAACATATCATAAGACAGTAAAAGATCAGATCCAGGAACATCGGGTCATGTGACTCTAATGACGTCCCTTTGCTGTATAAAGCAAATAAAACTATTACGCTATAACGTATACGCTTTTGCACAGTTAACGCATTAAACGACAAAGCCATCATAAAATCTTCAATTAAATTAGTTTTTGGTCTTGGTTTTCTTGAGGGTCAAAGTACATCATCATTCGTACTCTTTTGATAATGATCATTTAGAAATTTTTCTCTCATTTTCTCATGTTTTCATTATGTTTTCATTTTTCTTTGTCAATGTAATCCTTTTTTACTTAGTTATTCTTCCCTTTTGTAAAAACTTGTTTTTGTTACAAATTTGCATAAACTATTATAGTTACAATTATTATGGCAAATTGTAATCTTATAGTGAATGTTTATGGTAAATAAACATTAACTTATAAGATTTTTCCTGATTATAATCCAAATCTTTCAGCAATTATATAACTCTGATAGCTCGTATATTGATTTTCATAATTATTTCATCTTTTTTCTGATACCTTATAAGTTACTTATACTAATTTTTTTAAAAGATGACACGAATCGTCCGCGAGACGAACCGTCCGCGAGACAAATCGTCCGCGAGACGTACCGTCCGTGAGACGAATCGTCCGAGACGAACCGAGAGAATATATAAGACCCGAAATTCATCGTCATATCGCTGCAGATTCGTCTGCATTTGTACCAAGATGATTTAAAAGTCCTTAATATTACTGATTACTGATTCAGCTAACAAAATTATACACCAGATTTACTTTGTGGCGTTCACAATGAATAATTGACTCAAAGTGAATCAATTACTCAATTATTAAAATGATTTTATCATCATCAATCATAGACCCATCAAGACTTTTTCAGTTGAGGATTAATCTTAGATTTAAATATCATTGTAGTATATGCATTCGAATTGTAAATCGATATAACTGTCCAGTGCCAGATTTAGACCTTGGGGGGCCTGAAGCAATTGTGCAAGAGGGGCCCCAAAAATCAGATTTTTTTTAGTATGTCACATCGAACATGTTTTTTTGATTATTACTACATTTTTTGGGCTTACTTTTAACATTCAATTTCATTCAACTGTACGACAGACATTATCATTTAAACAAAATTTCCTTTAAATCTCGGGGGCCCCCTTTGGCCGGGGGGCCCTCAGCAAGTGCTGAAAGTGCTTCAATGTAAATCCTGCTCTGTAACTGTCGTCAGCAGTAATAAAACACTCAAGGTTTTAGAATCGAAATCACATTAAAAAATCTAACAATAATCTGAAGAATTAATTCGATGCAAACTGGCTAAAACTAAGCCAATGACCGAAATCAAATAATGTATACAATTTATAATTTCAATATTATTTCACAGCACTTCTGTTTTGAGAATAAAGATGAGCACTAATCGTCACCATCACGGTTGCACTGCACTGCGATCCTTCACTCTATACATTCTATAATATATCTACCAATAGTCTATTTACACAACTTCCCAACTCTAAAACTGCCATTCTCAAATGAAGCTTTAAAGCTAGAAATATATGACTAATGACCATGCGTTTTATATGACCAAGATATGACCATGCGTTGTTCATAAATTAAATTATTGAAGTGACAGGTGATCCTTAATTTATTTTTCTTGATAAAGTCCATTTGGATAAACTCACTCAGGCCCGGTTCGTCCATTAGGCGAACTAGGCAACCGCCTAGGGCCGCCAATTTTAGGGGCCGCCAATTTCGCAAAATAAACAATTAAACATCGAGAAAAGATAATAAAAACGTGACAAAATTATTTATAAAAATAATTTGTATAATTCAACGAAACAAGGTCAGCTAATTTATTAGTTCGTATTAGTTAGATGGCGATGTTATATTGTTGGTGTAATAAATAGCTGGCATATAGGCCGATTTAGCCACCAAAGTGTAGTGTTGCCTAGGGCCGCAAAATGTCTAGAGCCGGGCCTGAACTCACTTATCACACAGAAAACAAATTTGTAACAGAAACTATATAAACGAATGCATCTAGAACGTTGCTTTAAAAATCTTCATTGTCAGAAAATAAATGGTTTATTAGCCATATAGTGTCACATAAGCACAAATGTCTTTTAATTCACATGCTGTAAAGTAGACAAGCAGACATAAGGTGATAAGTGACAAAGAAATAAATTGGGAACGCCGAGGAAAGCACATACAAAGCCAGATGTATATTTTCAAGAAATTATTCAGCAAAGTTACCTGTAGGCATTTTGATTGCAGATAGTCACAGAAGGAAACTTTAACGTTCCATTCGTAATAAGATCAAGATTGACATTCTTTGGATAAGAAGCCAGAAGTTCAATCTTTAAGACTACAAGTAGAACTAGTAGGGCTGTAGCCGATAGTATGATGAGAATCCATAGAATGCTACACAGTTCAATAATAAATCTCTAGAAACATTTTGCTTCTTTACATTTACAATCAGCATCATATTTCATTAAGTAAATTTGTCTATTTATTTCAGACACTGATCGCTATAATAATGACATTGTTAAAGATTAGATCAACGAACACCCGTTAAATGACTCTAGTGATGACTGTTTACTGCATAAAAACAAATAAAATCATTTTTCTAGAGCACGCATAATTATTTTCTTCAATACATGTTGATTTCTTATCAGCTGATATATTAAAAAGAATATTATTTTTCAGTTTCAGTCAACATGCAGCAAACACACTCATAGATTCTCGAAGGATCCATGTAATGATTCTTTAATAATTGCTTCAATAAAGCAAAACCACTGAATTTAAGCTTATCTAAAATTAACTTAAATTGAAACAGAATTATAAAACTCGTCATTTTTTATGCCTTACATCAGCGGTTACCAACCTGTGGGTCACGACCCCAACTGTGGTTGCCTGACAATTTGCCAGGAGTCGCCTGAGATCTTCTGAGAATTAATTTTTTAATAAAAAACGGGTGTTTTTGTCCAATGTACATGCAATGTACACTTAAAATGTAAAGTTAAACATTTTATTTTTAAAAATATTGATCAAAAAATATAACAAATTGTAGTGTTGGGGTCGCCACAATTTTAAAATTTTATCGTTGGGATCGCTACTACTTGGCAAATGCTATCAAGGGATCACAGCATCAGAAAGGTTGGGAACCGCTGCTCTATATTGACGACTAAATGAATATAATTCATTGAAATGGATTTTAAATGAAATTAAATAAAATGAGCTCAATATCAAAATGTTAATAATGTATGAATTGTTCGCTTATCTTACAAAGTTTAGTTTCATTGCAATAGTGTCGCCTTACACTTTTAGATGACATCAATTTGTCACCTGATAACAAGTCTACACTTTATGCAAGGAATACAATAAGGATCAATCATAAATTGAATAGAATATAAATTATTAAAAGTTTCCTACCGTCGAATTTGAAATCTTCCAGGAGTCATGAAGAGAAACCTGAGGCCATGAAAAGTTGTTTCGTTTGAGAACTCAGTGATCAGATGTCCCCAGGGTATCTCTGGATTGTTTGCATCATCAGTTTCATCAATCGCTGCATCAAGAAATTAAACAAATACTTTCAACTTTCATTTAAAAAATAAAATATTTTAAAAATTACTTGAGATTTCAATATTGAAATCTATTCATTAATACCTTACAATGTCATGACTACTTCCAGCAATCGTTTGTGTATAAGACTGCACTAGAGAAATGGTACATCAGCAGCAGTTATAACAAGCCTACAAGACACTTTAATAATTATTTTTACTTTTATCGTAGATAGAAATTCATTTTTACATTTATCGAACAATTGAAATTAATGCGAACATTTAGTACAGAGTAAAAGCGACATTCCAAATTCACATCCGGTTAAATATGTGAGTTACGATTTGGTTGCATTTTTGCATAAGAGACATGTATTGAGAGTCCAAATACATGCAATTCGAGAACAAAACTAAGTGATAGCTTACCATAGGTAATTACTTCAAATTTTGTAAATAACTCCCCCCGCTTTGTCAATTCCTGGTGACGCCACTGGACTCTATAGGTTGAAAATGTTGATTTTAAATATAAACTTGTTGATTAATTTTTGCAAGTAGTAATCATGCAATAACGATCAATTATTTAATTTCAGTTCTGCTTACCTTTTTTAACGTCTGCATGATTTGCTGCCAGCGCCATTTAGTAATTCTTCAAAAGAAACTGTCTGTCGATCTTAATATTTCTCTAAGTAAAATCAATACGATTTGAAACTTTATTTAAATTTTCTGTGTACTAGCATCTGTTGCCACAAATATTTATGCATTAAAAATTAGAATAGTAATTACTTCACATAAAAAAGAATATGTTGACAATTGTTTAAGTCTTCATTCTAAGTTTTAATTGTTAGACAATAAAAATCCAGTAAAAACAGACACATTAAGGTAGATTAAAATCGCTGTTTTGTGAGATGTGAGATAGTAAGTCATATTATTGTAATACTAAAACTATATAAAAAAAAACAATAAAGGCGTTATATGTTTTAGTTTGAAAGAAGGCGTTAGTAGTACATTTTATTACTAGTTAGAGAGTTCATAACAAGTCTTAAGAGTCTTAATTAACACAGGTCTTTAGAGTCCCACAAAACAAGCGCTGCTTTCTCTCCTACTTTAACGACTTGGTAATGACACTATGGTGTTAGGCTACACGTACTAATTATAATTAACTGTTTGCGTGATGCATCTTACTTCGTAATTATTCGCTGCTGAGCGATTAATTAAAATTTTAGCTAAGCATTGGCGTAAGTCTAGATTATTATCTACTTATCACTAATCAATACATGTATGTGGACACGAAATAAATATATTTGACAGACAAAAATTGAGTTCTAACTTAAAAATAGATCATCGCTTATTTTTTGGAGGAACCTCCTCCCCTTAGTAAAATTCTGCTTACGCCACTGATAATCACATTATTGTTAAATAAAAAAGTATTTACAGTAAGTAATTTATGATTCCATCTTATACTCTATCGAGTAAGCTCTATTCTGCTGTTATAAATAAAATGCATAAAATAATTGGTGCGTATAATAGGTATTATTATATACAAAGACTATAGGAGGGATGGGCACTTTTGAGGCATTCTATTTGGACTGCAAGCGGTTTCCTCTTCAAACATTTTGACAGAGGGAACCGAATGCATATTATTCGATATCTACAATTGTAGATAGATAATTGTGAGGACCAGTTTAACTTATTTTTACCAATAATTATAATCGTTGGTATATTTGTAACTTATTAATCCAACCTCAGGAAAAATGAACAAGAGACTTCTACAGTAGGTAGGCCGAATAGCGATTCTCATCACATAGATTGAGAACCGCTAGTTTTATACAATCATACAACTTACGCTCTCAGTAACATATATTTTAATTACAGATATAAAGTTCATGCATAAAATAAAAAAGACATAATTGTAACAAAATAACTCATATAAAAAGTAAAGTTTAGATAAAGCTATATCAATACAGAGCAAGATTGTTCTCATTGCTTAAAGCAAATAATAATCAATAAAATAATTCACCAATAGTTAAATTTCACTTTATTTAATTAATTTAATAAATCTCTTTAATAATTAAAAATTCAAATTCCTCAAAACTAAACTGAGTTATTATAAAATATTACAACTTCTGCATCTAAAACGACTGTATAAATTTAAAGCACTAACGCGCCGAGAGAGAATGTCGCAGGAAGCGAGTTCCAGGGCAGCATTTTTGAATTTATAAAAAATAACAAGAAACATTTGATGCTCATAGGGTAAGTTCAGAGTAAGTGGGACAGTAGCTGGTTCGGTAGAAGTTAATTTATGATTGATACACTGAAATGTGGGTTGCAGTTTATCTAACAGTTTGAAAGTCATTGTTTTAGCTTGAAGCCCCTCCTCCAAGTACAATGTTGTACATATACTATGACTACTAAGTCATTATGGGGAAGACACTGATCATTAGACTGAAATATAGAAAGTCAGCATCAAGGAGTTGTTTGGTTGAAATGGAGAATGCAGAGAATGGAGAGGCCCAGTGGGTCCCAGTGAGAAAAAAGCTCGACATGAACTGTCCCACTGATACCCACAATATAAACTGTACCACTCAACATGGTACGCATGTTACTAGCATATAACACGAAGTGCATATAACCTGAAGTGCTAGAAATTTACTTCAGCAATTGAATAAGGGTTTACAGGACGGGAATTGTTTATGAAGTGTTTCACTCAGTCTAAAATTCCCAACAAAGGTAGCCACTTTATTCATTACAAAATTATTTTAGAAGCAACTAGCCCCTGGAGACATAGGCTCTCTTGTACACTAACTGCTTACCGATAGATATCAACAAGACTGTGACAGATCTAATTTCGTACAATTAAATGAACACAAAAGAGTACAATTAAATTATTATAGTCAAAGATTTAAGCATATCTCTCCTATAGGTTAGGTTTAACGTCATGGATTACTGTATTATATAAACGATGTCTCAGATGTAGCTGTCAATTTAAGCAACCTTACTAAAGGATGCAGCAAATTGAAGAAATAGTGAGCTTTCCGAACCTGAACCCGTTGCCTCCGAGTCCAGTGCTCAAACCACTTCTCTAACAAAGCCATTCTTAAACAATTTCAACTGTCTAAACAATTAAAAGAGAATTCTTTTAAAATTGCCTCCCTAACTCTGAAAACCTAGAAATACAATCAGTACATTGTACTTCTATTCATTTCATTTCTTTCATTCTCATCTTAAAACTTATCTTTTTCAACAGTAGATTTTCTTTTTTACGGACTGATTCCAGGATAAACGGTTTCTTTTCTCAATTAATGGTTTCTCCCCTTCTCTCAATTGATGGTTTGTCCTCACTACTTGGGTGGAGCTTTACTGTAGTCATTACTGCATATGTGTTCTTTACTGACAATGGGGGACGTATGTGACATCATCCCCCAAAGGTTCAACAAATGTTAAACTTTTAGATTAAAATTATTACATAGAATAACACAAGACTAAATGAGTTATAATACTATAAATACACATAATTTCATTCAGCAGCAGGCAGACGCACTTAATGATATAAGCATGTCACCGTACAAGGCCTAGTAAGATTAGTAGTACAACAAAGACCACGGCATTGCGAATAAGTTTCCATGTGTGACTAGCTGATGGCACAAGGTAGGGTAACAGTCTAGTAGTGACACAGTGTAACTCATGTGACACGCAGACAAAGATAAATGAAGTGACAACGGTATTAAGTACGGGATATGACGGGAGAAGAACCAATAGGCCGTGAGTGTCAGAGGCTAGCCAGATGTGATACTGACAGATAAACAGCTGCATGACAAACAGACAACTGATTATGTGTTGACAAATTAATGAAACAAAGTCGTCAAATATAAAATAGATTTGATGTTATTTTATTTATAATATTAATTAAATAAATACGCAAGTTAATAGTAATAGAATAACTATAGAACAACATCAAAGCTTCTTCAAGAAAAACAAAAGTACAACAAGTATAACCACATGTACCATAATATAATAAGAACATCTACAAATAGTTATAGTAAATGTTCTTATTATACAAATAGATATAATGTTTCATCAGAACAACTTGACAAGAAAGATAATGAATATGCGCAAGAATTGAACTGAGTACAGACCTCTAGTGATATCTGCCCAAACCAGGCAAAGAAACAACTGTACTTGCTTCTTACTCCACCAAAACAGTTACGCACGCATATGTAGAAAGTGATCTAAACAGTTAAATAGACATACATTGAGAATATTGTAAACGAGTTAAGTCCAAAGACACAAAGCGTAATCTAAACAGTTAAACACACAAACGTAGAGAGTGCTGTAAAGCGGTCAAGTCCATATAAATAAAGGGTGTGATTTATGTATGTGTACAGTTGCATGAATTTATATAATAAACAAACTTCGATGCTTTTGTATTGACGATGTAATTAGTTAATTAGTTGAAGGCAATTATCGAAAACAAGTACTTGATTGCATTCAATCAAGTACTTAATTGCACTAAGTATTCTATCAAGTATTTGATAATGCACTAATGATAATGATAATGATAAATTGACTCATCAATCAAAGGGTCTATTGTCAAATAAATACACTCAACAATGACTATCAATTTATCAAAATTAAATAAAAGAATAAAAAATATTAAATAATAAATATTAAATCAGAGAATAAATAATAATAATAATAATAATAATAATGCACAGACCGGTACAAAGGCTGTGTACGGATGGATTTCATTACACGTCTGTTTAGATGAACACAAACTTGTCAATATAATGTACGTCTAACAACGAACGAACAAAGAATCGTTAATAATTAAAACAACAATACAAGAAATTAATACAAAGATAGCAAATTAATAACAATAATGGAAGCTGCAAAAAAACTACACCTGAGAGAGAGAGAAAGAAAGAAAGAGAGAGAGAGAGAGAGAGAGAGAGAGAGAGCGAGAGAGCGAGAGAGAGAGAGAGTGAGAGAGAGAAAATGAGAGAGAAAAAGAGAGAATGAGAGAGAGAGAGCAAGAGAGCGAGAGATAGAAAGAGATATATACAACGCGTTTGACAAAAGTTAAATCATTGTATTAAAATGACTTACAATAAGGTAAAATATAATATTTCAATTTTATAATCCCTCCCTTCCCCTTCCCCTCTCCATCACTCCCTCTCTCTCTTTCAGGTGCTCTGTTCATACTCTAATTCAGCAAATAGTACAAGTACAAGCAATAGTTACAATAGTACTCGTATATACAAATACCAAGATACAGCATTCGGCAATCTACTCTGTTGTTCCATAGTTTCTGTATGAGTGAAGAAACGATGTTATAATGATAACACGGGCACTGACTTATGTTATCTTTCAAAACAGATGAAGACTGCGATTTAATAATGAAAATAAACTGATTACAAAGATAACTGCTCAATGAATTGGTCTACGTACAAGTAGACCAATGACGGATATGACAGTGACAAGACACGTGAGAGGAAATGTCATAAGATTAACACCAAGCTTTGTGTCATCAAACACCTTGTATGATTTTAGCACCAGAATCAACAGCGCAAACACCATGCCGTACAATACGCTCTAAAAACAAACACTAAGAAATAAACAAAGTTATAATTACGTCAAACAATGAACATTTATTTCAACAATTTAAATGGTAATTAACAGTCACAATACATTTGTTAAAAATGATACTGATCTTCATCTTTATCACTGAAAGCAGTTATTTAATGATTGCAAATGATAGATATCAATTAAATAATATATCTAACAATTAATGACTTTTCTAAATAAAATATTTACATATCTATCAATGACATATTATAAAGTAATGCACATATCTATCTATGACATATCTAAATGAAGTACTTACATATCTATCTATCATCTATCTAAAGTACTTACATATCTATCTATCATCCATCTAAAGTACTTACATATCTATCATCCATCTAAAGTACTTACATAACTATCTATCATCCATCTAAAGTACTTACATATCTATCTATCATCTATCTAAAGTACTTACATATCTATTATCCATCTTTTGTTTGTTTGTTTGTTGTTTAAAGGCACGTCAGCACAAAAAGGCTATTTAGTGCCAGAAATTAAAGTTTAAAGTTTAAAATACAAAGTATAAATAAAACAAA